>JANJGK010009036.1:15000-23697 GCA_039081455.1 Macrobrachium rosenbergii
GTAGTTTTTAAGATCTGAGGGCGGACAGAAAAAGTGCGGCCAGAAAAAGTGCAGATGGACAGATAAAGCCGGCACAATAGTTTTCTTTTACAGAATACTAAAAAGCTGAATTCCATGCATTTCTTGGTAGGTGACACTTTAAGAGAAATGAAATATGTTTTCGAAAATCCAAATACTAGAGGTATCTGTGTTGCTGAGAAGCTCAAATACTTATGATGCTTAGAGCTTTAAACTTGGTTAAGGAAGGAGCCATAACTACTCTTTAACACACAACAGCTTCTACAGTAAGTGAGTCATTTAGCCGACAGAAACTTGATAATGGCTTTCATAATACGGGATTGTGTAGGGATGAAAGAGGTTTAAAACAGAATTGCCTTTACGCTTGATGCTTTACTATAAACTTGAACTGTACAAGCAATTAATCAATGCTGTTGGGCAATTATTTTCATTTTTGAACCATGTAAATATTTTTCCTATTGCGTTCATCATCATTCCCTGACAAAATTTGTGGAGTAGTATTTAAGACTGGCTAAAACAAATTAACGATTTTCACAAGAAAAGACTACCTGGCCAGCATTATCAGTAAGTTCAAATCAGGTACAATGTCTCATACACTCACCTTCTGTATTCGTTCATCTCTCGGTTTTTAAATACAACCAACAAAATATAGACAATCAGTTTACAGCTGAGAGCAAGACAGCTGTATAGTTAATTTTTTAGCAAAGGATTTAATTGATAGAATCTTACTTTCCATTTAAGGGATCGCAAGTCATCGTTTTTCTCAAATATCTTTCAAACTAATTACTTGATCGAAATGGTACTTTGACACCGTGTACAAGACACCTTCCGCTAACATTTGGTAATATAGTGCATTGTCAAATGGTGTTAGCTAAGGCGTTTACTCTTGACTTTTAAAGGCAAAGTTGCATGAGTCAGCAGGACTGAACAACATAATCGAACGTCCGCTATCCCCCATAGACAGGAAAGGGGAGGCGGAGATGGGGAGGCCAGGAAAGTGGGTTGAGGGAGGGATGAGGAGGGGAAGGGAGAGGGAGGGACGGGATGGGGGTAAAGGACGTTCGAATGCATAGTTTGACGATGCTTGGCAACACCTTGTAAGTCAGGAGTAAACGCCTTAACTAAAACCATTTGACAATGAACTATATCACCAGAAATTAGCAGGAGGTGTCTTGTACACTGTGTCAAAGTACCATTTCGATCAAATAATTAGTTTGAAAGAGATTTGTGAAAACGATGACTCACGGTCCTTGAAATGGATAGTACATGTATTATATTTATGTTATAGAATCAAATAGAGAAAGCTGGGAGAGGCTACAATACTGGCCATTCAACGCAACAAACTGAAGATGAGAGAGAGAGAGAGAGAGAGAGAGAGAGAGAGAGAGAGAGAGAGAGAGAGAGAGAGAGAGAGAGAGAGAGAGAGCAGCTCTTAACAGTTTTATGAAAGGAGAAAAATAACTTCGAACCAGTTTCTCCTCTGAAAGAGCATGTTACTTATTAACAGTATATTATTCACAAGCGTTCCTTTGATAGTTATCGTAGTCTTGGGCTGTATATTTGATGTTATTCTGATTAAACTTCAAAATACTCGTCATAGGCATAAAACAACAGCATGGTATATGCTGTGTGGGAAAGAAGGAACGGAATGACTACATAAGGTTGTCTATGTTGCCGAAGTTCAAATTGTTTAGGATGTGTTTTGCATAAGAAAAGGATTTAGTCAATTTTTGTAACATCCAGCAAATAAACAACAATATTGCTGTAAAACATATTTAGTTGGCTAAAAGTTACTGTATTATTAACCTACGTGAAAACGAGAGAGACAGTGCATTATAAAAAACGTAAATAGCTTGATAAACATGAAACTAGGCCTATGAACATGAAAGGGCACTACTAATATGACAACATATAACATTTGTGACAATTGGTGTACTATTGACTATCTGAAGAGACAAAAGCAAGCTAATTGAAATTTGAGCACCTGATTTTCACAATCTCTTAATAATTGAGGACAAAATAAACAGATTTTTACGTCTTTTAAGAAAAAAAAAAAATAGAGGATAATACGCACCAGGTTTTATTTGTCACAGGGTCATCGTTTGGAGTTTTATACGGTCTCCCAAAAACACACAGGCCTAATACACCTATGACACCAATCTTGGCATCCTCTTATACAACTAATTATAAGTTAACTAGTTATTTGGTACCTCATTTAGGAACGTTGACTAAAAATTATTTACTCTCAGCAATTCTTACTCTCTTAAGGATGAAGTTTTATTACAAGACGCTAATCTTCAACTGGCCAGTTTAGATGTAGAATCACTTTTTGCTAATGTCCCTGTGAAAGAAACAATGGTAGTACAGTACCTTAAATAAACTTTTACCTGAACCAGATTCTGTTTTTAACAATTTTAATCTCTCGCTTTTTAAAACTGTTTTAGAACTGCCAGTGTGAGACATTGCCATTGTTTTTGATCGCAGACTGTTTCAATAAACTGACGGTGTAGCCATGAGCTCTCCAGTGGGGCCTACTTTTGCCACCATCTTCATGTGCTCCCTGGAAGAGCGCATATTAGATGAATGTCCACTTTGGTTCCACCCACTCTTTTACGGTGGGCTATATATTGATGAAACTTTCGCCTTACTTAGAAATGATTTTGACATTGACTCGTTTTTAGCATATGCTAATACTAAACATTATAACATTAAGTTTACTGTTAAAAAAGAGGTGAGTAGTCAATTGCCGTTTTTAGACCTTATTACTAGGCACAATGGTACGTTTACTACTTTTACTGGCTTAGGATGAAATTACTACAATTCTTGCTTTTACAGTTTTAAACTTAACGCTATTTTTTCTCTTCTCCACAGGGCGTTTTTCATTAAAAAGAACTGGTAATCCTTCCATCAAGAAATTAATTTTCTTTCTGAATATTTTACGAATAACTGCTTCTCACAGACTATGTCCCTTAACAAGCAATTCATGAATATCACCAAGCCTTCTACGGTACCGAAATTAATTAGCTTTTCATGCCAAATCCCCTTTTTTACGTGATGATTCTTTTCAAAAAAGGTTAACAGAAATTGTTCATAAACATTTTGGTGCCATCAATCTAAAATTAATCCTAAACAATCCACTAACAATTGGTTCCTTTTTCAGATACAAAGATCGATTAAAGCCACTTTTAACTTCGAACGTGGTATATACTTGCCCAGAGTTTAACTATATACACACACACACACACATACATATATATATATATATATATATATATATATATATATATATATATATATATATATGTGTGTGTGTGTGTGTGTGTATATATATATATATATATATATATATATATATATATATATATATATATATATATATATATATATATATATATATATATATATATATATATATATATATATATATATTCAGCACCCCAATGGCGTCATGTTTAACATTTCGTGCGTAACCACAAAGTCCGAATGTAATAATAAAAAGCGTGTATGTAAAATTGTAACTTAGCCGTGAAGACGTCTCCTATGAACTCGGGAATGGTCGGTTGACTATAACAAGGTGGAAAGAAACGAATAATTTTCCTTACTCTGTAAGAAAGATTCTAAACGTCTTATCGTCGACTGAATTTCATTGCTTAAGCAAGTTTCATGTAGCGCCTGTTCGCCTTTCATTCAACAGAACGAAGTGAGGTCAGATTGTTTCTTCATCTTTGTTATTGCAAAAAAAAAAAAAAAAAAAAAAAAAACTAGTTTGGAACTACGTCGCTATTTGTTGCTGTTTGAAACCAATTATTGCTTACTCAAAAGATTTAGCAGTTAGGATGCAAACAATTATCTAAACTTTTAATTTATATCTCCATTTTTGCTTACTATGGCTACGGTAAGTAACGACTATCATCTATATAAAATTATGAGCGTAATTTTACATTCCATTACTTTCTGAAGGCTTTATCGGATGAAAGTCTTGAAGAATCAGTCCTGAAACTGAAAAAGAAATCAGTGTATTGTGTTGCTAATGAAAACAAAATTCAATATTTTAAGAAATCTTCAATAGCTAGAAAAGGTAAAAAAAATCTAATAAAAATGGCATTTTGTTCTTTCAGAAGAAAGTATGGGAAAAAAAATGTATTTTCAGTTACTCCTAATTCTACCAGAATTGTCATTACTTGAGAGTCTTCTAGTGGCAATCAGTGCTCAGAAAACTCTTTTAAATTTTAAGTTCTAGTGTAACACCCATTTACACTGTGCAGTGATAATAATGGTAATATCCAAGAGCGAGACAGGCTATCTTATAAACAGCTTCATATTAGTGTGAAGATGACCTTGATGGTATACAATTTGACAGAGCAAAGAACACTCGCGTCTAGTTTCCTTCTCTTCTTCTCTCTTTCACTTCAACCGAGCTACGACCCCCAGCAGTCGCCTAACAACTAAATATCAGATCCACTGCCTAGATCAACAGAGGCACACTTAATTCGAAATTCGGAAAGGAATCGTTCAGTAAGGAGCTATACAGGCAAGAGAGAGACACAGAGTAGTTAGCAAGTATTAATCATTTTAAGAGGAGCAATGGTGTCTCTCCTAATGTCATCTTGCAGTAAATCCTTTGTTGTTATAAATCATAAAATCTTTGAATAAATCCAATAAAGGCAGATATGCATGAGAGGTATTTTATGAAGTAATAACAACTGCAAGATCGCGTTTGGGAGCAAAACTTATTTTTCTCTTTTCTGTTTAATATTGTCATAAAACTAAAAAAAATGTACTGACTCTCAACACAAACAGTTTATCACCAAAATTGCAACGATTTTCTAATAAATCAGTTCTCTTAAAGCTGTTTAACAATGAAATCACAGAAGCCGATTTTTTTTACACACCATCTAATGGAAAATAGAATTCCGTTTATTATTTAATCCATCTACAGTATATTGCTTCAAAATCTCAATGCTACACCTTCGTTAAACGGAAGTAATTAAGCAAATTAAATAAGTTAATTTATATATATATATATATATATATATATATATATATATATATATATATATATATATATATATATATATATATATATATATATATATATATATATATATATATATATATATATATATATATATATATATATATATATATATATATATATATATAAGGAAACAGGCCAATTTCTACATTTGTCTTATCTTTATTCCGATGTTTCGTAATATTACCTTGATTACATCTTCTAGGAATCTGTCAATAAACATGATAAAGTTATAAAACGATCTTACGTTTGTTAGAAAAAAAAAACAGTAAAAATACTCAAATTGACAATTACAAAAACATTTAAAAGCTAAGTGCGTCTAAATTTCTAGTTCGAAGAAACCTTATTTGACTCCCGATCTACCCACCAACAAAACTTTTATTGAAATCCACTAATAACTTTTGAAATATCTTGAGTATAGACAGACCAGTGAATGAGCATTCACGACTGAATACATAAACACAGCACAGCTTCGTCGTTAAAGGTTGTGAAAGGATTGTGAAGTGAATGAAACACTGTTATTTGTAATATTTTAAAAGGAAAATGGATAAGCTGTATTACGACAGCAGCCACCACACCATTTTGCTGTAGACACCAACAACATATAAACGCACGTGAGTACTTTGACGGTGGGTAGGGAGCTTGAAGAAATGGCAGCCAAATGAGCTAATGGAAAATTTACAGACAATCCGATTCTACCTGAACAGAATACCGTACGCGTTACCCAGCTGGGACACTGTTGTTTCAGGATGGAAGTCGCTGTTAATTGTAAGCGTTATATACGAGGGATTACAACAAAAAAAATTAAAATTTTAGTTCCGGCACGGTCCATATTTGTCGCATCCTTTAGGTACAGTTAAAACGTAGAGTGAATTCAATGAATTCCTGCCACCGAAGTATATAACGCAATTATTATTATTTTTGTGAAAGGAACAACACATGGACCATAAACTAATACAATAATGGAAATGCGTAACTGTCATTTTTTTACCGAAGATCATGACTGGAATTATGCCTATGCTATGATATCGTAATCTAATGTGTGACATTTTTGCTTATATTGTCAAGCTAAAATTGTTTCTTTTGGCAGCCTTTGAATCCCATCCTTTTATGCTTTCTTCCTTCCTGGTGAAATTCCTTTTTCATCCATCTCCCTATTTTTGAGTCCCGTCGGGTCTAGGTAGGTAAGGTTACTATAAAATTCCCCGTCTCATCAACCATTGCTTAATAAAGTAAGTAAAAAGTTACAGTATATATATATATATATATATATATATATATATATATATATATATATATATATATATATATATATATATATATATATATATATATATATATATATATATATATATATATATATATATATATATATATATATATATATATACATACATATATATATATATATATATATATATATATATATATATATATATATATATATATATATATATATATATATATATACATACAGTGTGTGTGTGTATTTATGTATGTATGTTGCATTATGTATAGGCATAATTCCTTACGAACACCCTGTAATTTGAAGGCCTTATCCTGTAGTTTTTTTAATCCCAAAATTGGAAAAGCGGTTTTTATTTATAACTGCCGACCCATACAATATATTTGGCTTTTAATAGCTTCCCTGTCTTTTTTACTTTATACAAACTAAAAGCTTCATACACTTGAACGTTTCATAGAAATTGAAAACTTATAGAAATCAGTCTTGAAGGAAATGGAAAGCGCTCACAGTCGAGCTCTGCTTTTGATATATTTCAGTGATATGCACAACTGGATCAAAACAAATGCTAAAGAGTTCTCTAAGGAAAAGAAAAACTCACCTTTGACATACAGAAGTCGGAGATTTTTTTCGTAGGTATTGAGCACCGACACGTAAAAAACAACTGATATGATAATGAAAAGTGGATGAAGTAAAAGGTGCCTAAGGATGAATTTATTCATATTGTTTGACATTATTATTTTTGTTTTGTTATTTTTACCTTTAAACCCCATCTCCACAAAGTAACCCAGCCCCCCACACCTAATATTAGTTATTAGTTGCTCGAAAGACAACGATATCGTTCACAAAGTGTTTCATATGAATGTTTTGATTATGGGTTTATTTATTTCCATCCCGTTTTATCCGTACAGATCTTGAGATTTTAGTGCTTTTTTCTTCATAGTATCTATTTGAGAACTCCATTTTGCGTTCTCTAATAGTACTGTTGTTCCAAATAACTTCATTGGCAAAATTCGCCTGCTCATTGTTTCTCATGTCACATATTTTCCTCATAGTCTTTACGCATTCATAATCCTTCTCCTTTCAGCAATAGTGCAGAAAAATCAGCTGTGTCAAATAATCAACTGGAAAAGAGGCGGTTTTTTTCAGATAGAAAAGGGATTGTGGCAGCGTTTTCTGCCTTTCTCCTCCCTTCTTCAGTACTTATATTCATAGTCAGATAACAAAATAAAACGTTCAGTGAACAAACATATATAATTCCTTTGCCATGGGAGGCGTGTATTGGCGGTCAGGGCTAAGGGTCACAGAATGGATGTCTATTCTTGATCATGGGAATTAAAATTAAAATGGTCGTAGAATGATTTTTTTTATATTATTTTACAATGGGATGAGAACACCTAAGAGTTTAGATAACTTCAATTACTTTGTTATCTTATGCATTATGTCAGTAGATTTTCACGTCATTATCACGAGAAGGACGATAAAAGATGCCATTTTTCTAAACTGAAGTGCATTCATTTGCATATTTTTTTAGCACTATTGTGAAAAGCGGATGGGTATCAAACTCGATGCGTATTTAGATCCCAAATGGCTGCACAATGAGAGTCGGGGTAGAAAAACATCGTTAATTTTGTTGTTTTAGGGATTTAAAGAAAAAAATCATAAGATACCTGAGTCTTTTTAGAATTAAGTTACAAATAATCTCAGCATGGAACTTTAAATAAAAAAAAAGAACCGCAGCAAATCACAGGCTTCAGTCCTCACGGCTTATGTGTTTGTTACCGAGGAAAAGAAGGGATGTATAAAGGCCACTTCTGGACCTTTGTATGCCATTTGGGGGTGGGGGGGTGGGGTTCGTATAATCACTCAGATGACTGGGAAAGAGAAAGAGGGGAGAAAGACCTGCTCAGTTATCCGACTCTATCTCTTGTTGCTCTCTGATAAAGTGTAAAGACAATATATGTGAGAAGCTATTTTTGTTTTATATAGAGGATTGAGAAAAAAATTTTTGGTAGAGATGTATTGAAAGAACTAAAGCAAGAGGAGAGACATGACAATAAATCATACATGAAAACGAAAGAGCAGTTAAATGGAGAACAGCTGGATTATGGGTAACACAGGGAAACCAGGAAGTCTCATTACAACGCTGCAAAGAATGCATACAACAGAAATGTGTATAGAACAGAAAGGACCTTCTATTAACACAGTGTGCAATTGTTAACTAGAGTACGATTCATAAATAATCAAAATAAGTTATGAATTTTAAAAATAGATGCAAGGGATATTTCACCTGACTTCAAATTTGTCATATATTTCACAGCCTGCGCCCACAGTTCGTCGTGTAGTTTTATCAAGGGATATAAAAGGAAATAACTTCATGATGTGGACATTTTAACTATTT
>JANJGK010009037.1:0-5000 GCA_039081455.1 Macrobrachium rosenbergii
ATTCGCGAAACAAATTGAGACTGGTAGGCTTATATGATAAATTTTTAGTGTATCTCACCAGAGCTAAAAAGATTTCCAAATGAGCTCGTCAGGAATCATCGTATTTAAAAGGAAAAGCAGCGTTAATGGAAACAGATGACAGGGGGAAATGGCCAAATGATTTTAGCGGCGAATAGTGGGAGCACGTTTGCTCTCTGTGCTTGCCTTGTTCTCTCCGCGAGCCTGGCGCTTGTATGTGCTTTCATCTTCGTGGTTGCAAAGTGCTTTTATGTGCTGCGTGGAGAAAAGCATATGACGCGGTTCTACTAACAATATCATGCAATCTTCTCTGGAACGACCGCTGTATCGTGGGGGGGGGGGGGGAGAGAGAGAGAGAGAGAGAGAGAGAGAGAGAAGAGAGAGAGAGAGAGAGAGAGAGAGAGAGAGGAATAATTTTTAATATTTCTGTTTATTTAAAGACGGTTGATTTATTAAATGAGAGAGAGAGAGAGAGAGAGAGAGAGAGAGAGAGAGAGAGAGAGAGAGAGAGGAATAATTTTTAGTATGTCTATTTATTCAGAATGAGAGAGAGAGAGAGAGAGAGAGATGAATAATTTTTGATATGTCTATCTGTTTAGAGAGAGAGAGAGAGAGAGAGAGAAGAGAGAGAGAGAGAGAGGAGAGAGAGAGAGAGAGAGAGAGAGAACTGTATAATTTTTAACATGTCTATCTACTTAGAATGAGAGAGAGGAGGAGGGGGGAGTAATTTCTAATATGTCTTTCTATTTAGAGAGAGAGAGAGAGAGAGAGAGAGAGAGAGAGAGAGGAATGGTTTCTACCTATTTAGAGAGAGAGAGAGAGAGAGAGAGAGAAGAGATGAGAGAGAGAGAGAGAGAGAGTCCGATGTTTCGTATGCATGCGAGAGCTCCTATTTCACAAAAATCGTTAGATTTTATGTGTATGTGGAGTCGTATGCTATACGTGCGAAACGAAAGCTACAAAACTCAGCATAGATACGAGCATATAAACATGAAAGAACTTTTGAAATAATCAACGTTGTTATTATTATTATTATTATTATTATTATTATTATTATTACAACTGAAATAATCAACGTTCTTCTTCTTCTTCTTCTTCTTCTTCTTCTTCTTCTTCTTCTTCTTCTTATTATTTATTATTATTATTTTTCGTATATTTCATCTTAGAGATTATAACATATAAACATTGATTAGTTGATGCTATATAAAGATTAATTTTCTCTATTGTTTAACGTAGTAGAGACTAAAACCTCTGCTATTTAGCGTAATAGAGACTAATACCTCTATCATTTATCGATATAGAGACTAGAATCTCTATTATTTATCGTAATAGAGACTAACATCGCTTTAGTTATCATAATAGAGACTAGACTCTATTATTTAGCGTAGTAGAGACTAGACTCTCTATTATTTAGCATAATAGAGACTAGAATCTCTATTATTTAGCGCATTAGAGACTTACACCTCTATGATTTATCGCTGCAGAGCCTAACATCTCTATAAATCGTACCAATTATCGGGGAAATTTTCTTTTAGAAATTAGATAAAGCAGATGGATGATGTAGAGCGAATACAAAAAAAAAAAAACAAAAAAATGGAGAAAGTAAAACGGAACTAAAAATGGACTAGTAAAGAAAAAATAATACACAGAGAAGACAAAAATGAACAACACAAGTAAAATTTGCTCTTAAAAAGACCAACACAGAATAAAAACAACAGTTGACCCTTTTCATACCTTTGGGAAAAATGCTGAATTGCGAAAAACCAGAACTCATTAACAACTTGTCCTGTACACATCCTCAATGCACCCTCCTCTCTCTCTCTCTCTCTCTCTCTCTTCTCTCTCTCTCTCTCTCTCTCTCCAGGTAGTTCCTTTTTTTATTATTATTTGATGTGATATCTTTATTCTGCTTTAACATAGAACACTGTGATTGGCTTTAAGAAATGGAAGACACAATCAAGTCGGTGTATCTTTGACTGAATCAGCATTCGTGGGAATTATTTTCTGATTATGCAAAGTCGGTGATTACGCCGCAAAGAATTATGATCTTAAATTAACATACACATCGATTGCAACACCTTTCTTGGCTTTGCACTGACATTGAAAGAGTGAAAACAGAAACACATTGTACTTTAATTCTTTTAAATAAAGGAATGAATGCAGTTGTGTGTCAAAACATGTACATGTAATATGTAATCAATTCAAATATATAATTTTAGATAATGAGAAATGACCATTTATAAACGAAAGTATATTCATAAATCTTATTAAAGTTCATTTCGACAAACGGGGATGAATAATGGGCCCTACGCATTCGATCGTAAATTCACCTTACCTGTTAATCGGAAAATGCTTATATGCAACTCGTCGTGTTACACAATAAATTAACACGGACAGTACCAGCTTACACAGGTACACCCTTTCCTTTTTTGAAATATGTTTAGTTGACATTTAACTCGGTCCAGTGACTGTAACACTTGTCTCTGATATATTATTGGTCCTATAACTTCAAGTGACAAGCGCGCAGCAGAATGCACAGGGACCTGCCTGCAACAAATGAAATGAACCTTAATTGATATCCAGAGATGAGTTATCTATCTTAATTGCAATACAACTACAGCTACGAACTGCCTCAGCTCTCTCTCTCTCTCTCTCTCTCTCTCTCTCTCTCTCGTCTCTCTCTCTCTCTCTCTCTCTCTTCTCTCGTCTCTCTCTCTCTCTCTCCCTCAGTGGTACCGATCTCTTCATTATTTTCAAATTTTCTTTTATTCGGAAGTAAAGTGACGTACAGGTAAATGTTTATAGTTTTCGTCCAATTATTCTGGTTTCAGTTTCTACTTATAAATTCGATAATAAAAGAGGACTTTAGCTCTCTCTCTCTCTCTCTCTCTCTCTCTCTCTCTCTCATCTCTCTCTCTCTCTCTCTCTCACCAATGGTACCGGTGCATTTAGTATTTTAGATTTCTTCAGTTTTGGAAGTAAATAAATACACAGTAATGTTATAATTTTCATCTGATCATTCTCATTTCAGTTTATACTTACAATTTGAAAATAAAAACAAGGATTTTAGCTATCTGTATCGACTAAGCCCTACAATGGAAGAAGAAGTCCAGGGCAATGAAGCTGCTAGACTTGGCAGGTTTACCTCCCTCAAATAACAATTACCTGGCCATCTAACTATTAAGCCCGACCTGCTTAGTATGAAGTGGAAAACCAATGTGAAATAATGGAGCTTGCCCCCATCGTTCCTTCCTGATCTGCTAAATGCGTTAGTACCGAGGGGGAAGGAAAACACGTTTTGATCCGTTCCATAGCTATAACACCATTAATATTCTCCCCGTTTGGCGAGAGGCTCCAATGGAAATATGTTGTTAAGCGGGAGTGGTATATAATTTCTCTTTGTATACACGTTGACGCTGTGAGATTGTTCCAAAACAGCTAATTGAACTAAAAGCTTGTAGATCCTGAATACAAAATGATATTTTTTTTTATAAAGTTGTTTAATATCATGGACACTTTTTTTCTCTTCTGTGGCTAGAACAAATAGATTCATTTTCATAAATTAATTATTCGACGAAGGGAAATATGATGGCTATCCTTATGTCCATAGCAATTATTTCTCTCTATTCTGACGAAAACAAACCTTCTGATGTGAAGTTGTCAAGGGAAAGTTTTATTTTCTAAATGTATTGTAACCAGAACGACTATACTCTCGTTGTTTTAGTATTGTTAGGATTATTACTCCATTTTTTTCTCTGAAAAACATGTGTATGAGAAAGGTAATCTTACAGAATAAACTAAATATCTCCAAGGGGAAGTTTTATTATATATATGTATATATACACATATTTATACACACATATATACTGTATATATGTATATATATTAATATATATATACATATATATATATATATACAATATATATATATATATATATATATATATATATATATATATATATATATATATATATATATATATATATATATATATATATATATATATATATATATATACTTATACATATGTGTGTGTGTGTATTGTAACTAAAACGATTATACTTTCGCTGCTTTAGCTATTGTCAGAAATATCATGTGTACGAGGAAGACAAGCTCACAGAAGGAATAGAATCTCTTACCGGAAAACGAACGACAGACCTTTAGCAAATGGCCCCTTTGCCAAACTATTCCATCAGAGAAGCTGCAATAGGCAAAGACACGTTGTTTGGACTCGAGGCTTAATTAAGGTACTAAACGTAATGCCAGAACCGCAACGCCTGTTTCTCGTGCTCTCTGCCGGGGATCTGGAATAAGAGGCTTAATATTATCCGCCGGATAGCGGTTCGTAACTCTGGCTAAATTGTGTAAACGATGGTAATTCCTGCCATGACAGCGCTAGGGACGGACGGTAACGCGTCCCAATACCCGAGACCCGAGGAAATTTTGGAGGAAGACGTGTGGGTTGCATTCTGTTACATTTGATTCTAAATATCCACAGCAGTAGCTATCTATCTAATATGTGTGTGCTTGTGTGTGTGTATGTATACAAATATACATACTATATATATCAAAATATTACATATATACATAATATAAATATGTATATGTATGTATTTATAAACATGTATATTTATATATAAATATATTTACAGTATATATATATATATATATATATATATATATATATATATATACTATATATATATGTATATATATTCGTTGAAAGCAATTGCCTTAGTGGCATCAATAAGTTTCTTGCGGGTATCTTCATACCGACACCACTGGCTCTATGGAGGGAATTTAGTGAGGGCAACAAGTTATACTAGAAAGAAGTACGAGTGATAATTGAGCTATTTCTCTGGCCAACGTTTTTCCTTTCCCTGTTTGGTCGCCTACCCCTCTTCCACTTAGGCTGTTGTAATCATTTAAGGCTTATCGCCCTACTCCTACGAGATAAACAAAACAATTACACAATCTCACA
>JANJGK010009037.1:10000-12500 GCA_039081455.1 Macrobrachium rosenbergii
GTGTATAAAGAAGTGAGGGTTTGGGGATTATCTCTCTACCAAAACATACCGCTGAATTTCGCTGAAAATTTGCAGGAAATATCGTATATCACAACATTGTTTTGATACCTGGTAGTCATCTATCCATATGGTCGTCTAGCTACATGGTATAGATGACGACAATGACTTGCTATGTGAAGACTTCATCCACAGCTTATAGTAACGCCGTCTGTCCGTTAATAGAATTCACCTATAAGCAATCAACAATGTTATCTACGGTGCACCACTATATTGTGACTAGAAATAATGAGTAAAAGCCACAATAATGTAAATGAAAGACTGTATTTTCCCAAAATACAAAAAGGACCCCCTGTTTTTTAACCCCCTTTTTGTATTTTGGAAAATTACAGTCTTTCATTTACATTATTGTGGCTTTTTACTCATTAATCAAAAGGGTGTCTCCGTGTTCAAGGCAGAAATCATCTTTCCCTGCAGGTATCCAGAAAAATAAAAAGGAACCGGTATCAAACCTGTTGAACTTGCTGCAAAGCATTTCTCCCGGCCACCAGGACGTTTGTATACATGCTGCAACATCGCTGCAGTCAATGACATTTCGAGCGTTGCAATTTAGATTAGACCAATGACTTTGACACTGGCTTTCAGCGACAAGGCCGAGGAACTTATGAAAGCAAGATTTTACTCAATATCTCGGTATTTTATGTGTATGGGAGTTAGCTTGGGGACATGGGTGCAGATGTATTTAGGCTCTCACATAGCAGTCCAAGGTTTCCGTCTAGTTTTGGGAACCATTTGGGAATTTCTCTTCTTATCCTCATTCTTGTTCATCCTTTTATTCCTCTCCTTCTTCTAGCCTATTTATTTCTCTTCCAGTGCACCAGTCACGTCGCATCTTAAGAGCTGGAACTGTCGTTGGTTTCCATGGAACGAAATCAAGATTGGCGGCTTTCAATAATTTCGACTTTCATGCGAAATGTAAGGAAGGAGTTTGAGCTTTCTTTCAGATATTTAATACAAATGGTATCCTCTGTGATTAATAAGAGCGTTTCTTGTGTTCTTTAAATACACATTTTTCGTTTTGCCTGCATGGGGCTTATGCAAATTCCATTAGGTTTTAGACACAAGTATTTTAAAATTTCCCAGACCATTTAACAGTGTCAAAAGTTGACATATGCCGGAAGGTAACCGAGTATCAAAAAAGGTCACAGGATGTCTAGAAATGATATAAAAATACGAAAACTTTTTCTTATCATTAATAATAATAATAATAATAATAATAATAATAATAATAATAATAATAATAATAATAATAATAATTTCTATCTTAATCAGATATCTATAAATATCACGCAACACGAAAACTTATTTTGATCATGAATTATAAATATCATTTCTGTTAAATCTTTATTTTTCCAGTTACTGCCCTTAAAAAATGATCTCTTCACATGATAATATCCATCGTGGGTGTAAACAAACAAATAATAATAATAATTATTTTTATCCTAATCAGATATTTATAAATATCACGCAATACGAAAACTTCTTTTGATCATGAATTATAAATATCATTTCTATTAAATCCTTTATTGCTCCCCTGACTGCCCTAAAAAAATTATCCCGTCACATGAAAATCACATGAAAATATCCATCGTGGGTGTAAACAAACACGATGCTTTCTCTTCTTTTCTATTTCTGGCCCGTCTTTTCAATTCATTCTTGTGCTTGGGAGGGCGAAATGGAAACGTTGCGGTCAGCATTATTGCTTCCGATATCTTTTCACGCTACGCTCTTTCAAATATCAATTCCATCTCCTTGTGTTTTCTCGTCCGGCTTCAAATATCCAACTATTACCGGAGCCGAGCTGTTCCCCCCCAACCCCGCTCCGTTTGTTGAAAAATGTATTCTGACTTTCTCTCAGTTGGCAAATCGATCTAGCTTTCTTTTTCATTTTCAGAGACGGTGGGAAAAAAATCACAGGGGAAACTGAATTTTCAAAGTATTTATGTATCGTATAAAAAACTCCTTCATGGAACATAAAGGTAGATGTTAGGTTGACTTGGAAAATGACAGTCGTTTTTCTTCGTCTGTTTCTGTGGCTGGACCTTACTGTAAATGTGTGTGTGTTTTTTTTTTACAAAAAATCTTATAAATTTTACTTCCCTTTAAATTTAATGTGGTGAGGTTCTCCCCACAGATTTGGGAAAAATAAAAATATTTTATCGTTTGCAGTCTACTGCTGTAACTAGGGTTGTTACTCAAATAATTAAGTATATCAAGAATTATATATATATATATATATATATATATATATATATATATATATATATATATATATATATATATATATATGAAGCTGAAACTTTCGTAATTCAAGGAAGGATTTCATATTAGAGCTTAGTCATATTTTCTCATTTGTCATTGAATAAAATTTATTTAGGAAGCAAAACCTTCTCGTTCACCTCCTGAGAACGCGAGGCAAAAATTTCCCACAATATAAGACATC
>JANJGK010009037.1:17500-23685 GCA_039081455.1 Macrobrachium rosenbergii
TGTGATATAGAAATTCAAGAATCTTTTACTGTAAATATATTTTTTTAAAACTTTCGTATACCAGGTTAAAGAAAATCAAAACCTATAAAAATAGAATCATGGGGAAAGGGAAGTAAATAATCGAACCGTGCATTCATATATTTTTTCATCACCTGACACAGACGAATTGAAAGTGGAACCTTTCTTTTCTTTAATTTTTGGGCAAGCCAGTAATTTTCCCTGAAAGAATTCTTGTGTGTTGACAATTTACATTTTAACTATTTATTTGTTTATTAATTTGTTAATTTATTTTTCTGTTGTAATGACTGATCTTTTCTTTATGCATTGCCTGTTACCTTTGTCGCTTCTTTCAAATAAACACCATATTCTATGGATGCTTAAATTTCAAGTCAATGGCCCCTTTGGTGGGCTTGTTCCATATGAATGGTGTTCATCTTCTGAATAACAATAATAATAATTGCAATAAAACTGTGTATTCCAACATTCTGGATACCTGAAAAATTCACGAGGACGTTATGAATACGGAAAAGGATACTGCCTCGTAACTAACAAATATCAATTTACTTTCTCCTGATGTAGAAAGTGACAATCCTTTACTTTATTATTATTCAGGAAGAGATTGTGAAAGCGTTCCACGAACAGTCTCAGCTTATTACAACATTCTTTTTTATTTACGGCTGTTGAGGTGAGAACTCGTTTGAAAATAAAAACCTGCAGTATTTTCCATTTTTCGTATGAATTGTTTTTCTTAAATCTCACTCTCCGCGTTTCTTACTGTCATTTTCCATCGGGGGACAGACGGACAACGACAGAAAACTGCTTCTGTTGCGAGAGATTGCATTTTTCATAACCTGGACATCGTCCCCTCTTTTCATCACAAATCTTTTATTTCAGTTGGACGCAAAAATTTCGATTACTTTATATTCCATTTATATCGTTCGTGTAATTTCTCTTACACAGCTCTGACGATTTTCTGCTCTCGATTTCAATTGAAGGTGTTTTGTCCAAATTGCAATAAAGTTGTGACTGATTAAACTGTGGTATATAATGTATATTTGTACGTGGTCTGTACATTTCTGGCCGTTGTAGATTTTTTTTTTAGACTTACAAACTTGGGGCATCAATACGACATAATATTGGTAGAAATGAAAATAATGTAGCGATGTTTAAGCCGTCGGTTATAGCTGAAAGATATAGGTTATAATAAAGTTAGTAATCGTAACAAAGTACTTACTATATATGTATATATATATACATATATATGTACTTATATATATATGTATATATATATATATAGCTATATATATACATATATATATGTATGTATGTATATGTATATGTATGTATATACATATATATATAATATATATATATATATATATATATATATATATATATATATATATATATATATAAAGTTTAAAAAATGCAACGTCGAGCTCATGCCAAACTACGATCAGTTTCAGACAATCCATGAATGTAATTATTTGCAAATTTCAATAAAGTCCACAAAACTTTGGTGATCAACACTTTTAAATGCTTTCGAAAGTTTCGGTAAATGTATTGCATTTACTACCCACAAACTCCTATTTATTTTGCCAGCCGGTCCCAAGCCCGGATAAACAAAGGGCATTCGGGGGTAAAACGTCTGCCAGGACTAATCGTGAAATGATCTGTTCAAGACAGAATCAGCTGGAGGAAGCTCATTAAAAACAACGACTCCGTCTAGGGATTAAGCTGAGATGAACAAGCGATCCCTTATTCGACTTCGGGTATCCAATGAAATATTTTTAGGAATCTTTAGGGCATAGAATGAAATCTTTATGTTCGTTTGGGCTTAACCTTTTCTTTTCACTGGCGTTTCTTCTATATTTGGCATTACTATGATCAGTCGAAAACAAATGAGATTGAAGTGAAGGAGGAATTAGACTCGCGACCACTGAATTGAATTGAATATAGAATTTAGGCCAAAGGCCAAGCACTGGGACCTATGAAGTCATTCAGCGCTGAAACGGAAACTGAGTAAAAGTTTGAAAGGTGTAACAGGAGGCAAACCTCAAAGCAGTTGCGCTATGAATCAATTATTAGGAGAGGGTGGGAAGTAAGATGAAGAAAGAGAATATGAAAAAAGTTACAGCAAAAGGAACGAAAGGGGTTGCAGCTAGGGGGCCGAAGGCATGCTGCTAAGAACCTTAAGTAATGCCTACAGTGCACAGCATGAGGTGCACTGACAGCACTATCCCCCGACGTGGTATCCGCTCTCTTCTCACGAGGGAACTTCCATCTTTTCTTAAAATTTTCCAGTGCTTCCGAATATGCTGGTCTTGTCACACACAAAATTCCCCTTGCATTTTAATAATTTACTTACATTCTTATCTATTTATTTGTTAGTTTGTTATTTTTTCTTTTTTAATGAGTGATCTCTTTTCTTTTTTTTTTGTATTTCCCTTTGCGGTCCGTTACTTCTTTCTAATAAACACCAATATTCTTTGGAAGCTTGAATTTCAGGTCAATGGCCCCTTGTGGTGGCTTGCTCCATATGACTAGGGCTCATTCCGAACAGTAATGATAATATCTTTATTTCTTCAAACCTTTGGGACTAAGGGAAACAATTTGGAACTCCCACCTGTGATGTGAGCGTACTTTCATATGTGAATATGGTAAGCATGCGAATGAGTTTGACATTTTCGTATAGCCTAACTGTTTCATTGTCATTTTACTCTATTCTTAACGTTCAAGAGACTCTGTCGTAACATGAAATATCAATACTACTTTTTAATTGTTCCCAGAAATAAAGTTAAAAGTATGTTTTGCTTCTGACGTTCAGTTTAATATGACCACAAACTGAACGTCAGAAGCAAAACATAATTTTAACTTTATTTCCGGAAACAATTAAAAACTAAGTATTTATATTTCATGTTACGACAGTTTCTCTTGAACGTAAAGAATTGAATAAAATGACCGATAAAACCCTGCTATCAATGATCTAATCATCTTCATTGTAGATCCCAAACGCGTGCATAAATCCTCACATTTATTTTATTGCTCCAATATCATAACTCACCTTGGTTGCAGCTACAGGCTCAAGCCGTCAAAATGCAATTCATTCGTGGTTTTTGAGAAGAAAATAAATCAAGCAGTCAAAATGCAATTCATTCATGAGTTTGAGAAGAAAATGACAATAATCTTAAATCTCACAGCACGCTTCAGCCACACAAGCAACCGGTTCTCTTTTATTGACAACGTACCTCGACATGAAGACTCGTAAAAAGAAACATAAAGAATCTAGCACACGCCCAGGCTTTAGCGAGGAAAGAAACGGCTCCAATTCAAGCACCTTACGAAAGGCATCCGTATAATGGCAACAAGCAGTCAGTGGCGAGTCCAGTCTTATCTGAGGATTTATATTATTTATATTTCATACGAGGTAACAGCGTTCTCTTCGACAAAATATTGTTAAAATAAAGGAAGAAGGACGTGTATGAGATATTTATTTTTTGTAAGACTTGGTGAGCTGAATGGTGAGAATTTAAATAGAGAAAAATATTGAGGTTTCCCTGCTGCTTGTAATGTAGGTCACTGGGTTTCTTATTGCAATGTCATCAATTGTCCAAATGCAGCGTGTGTGAATGTGTAATTGTGTGTGATTTATATATATATGTATATGTATATGTGTATGTATATATGTGTGTGTGTAGTATTTATATATACACACTTTACCTTAAACCTTATTCATATGAAGATGAGACCTTAGAAAAAGATTAGCAGGTGGCGACAAGGGTCTAACGACTGCTCTCAGGACAGGAGAAAACCTGTCCAGATACATTATCGTTCCTTCCTTATTTTTTTTTAACATGGACCGAGAAAAAAAAAACTGCTTTATCTTTTTTAATCAAGAAAGTGGAAGTAGAAAAATACTGAAAAGTTTTATCTCACTCTTCTGCTTGCATCCAGTTCTTGTTGTTTATATTAAAATATATCAGTTTCCTTGATTCTGCAGGACAGAGGTGGTTTTGCCATCTATTGAAAAATTTCTAAAAATGGATAACGACAGAGGCGGAATAGACCGAGGGTTACTAATTTAGTGAAAGAAACCAATCCTGGTAGTTGGTCGATTTAGGTGGGTTACTTCCACAGGTGGAAATGACATAGATTAATTACATCATCCCAAAGTATTTGCTTAAGACTTCTCTCTCTCTCTCTCTCTCTCTCTCTCTCTCTCTCTCTCTCTCTTTATATATTATACTATATATATATATATAATATATATTATATATATATATATATATATACTATATATATATATATATATATATATGCTCTCTCTCTCTTTATATATGTATATATATCTACATATATGTATATATACCTATATATATATGCATGTATGTATATATATATATAGTATATATATATATATATTTAATATATATATATATATACTATATATTATATATATATATATAATATATTACCTTCGTGAGTGTTTTTTTGCGCGTGTGTATGTGTTTGTGAAATCCACATCACATGATCGGCAGGCTTATTAATGTCCTTGTTATCCGTAAATCTACTTATCTGACCAACAGTTACCTTTGTCTTGCAATGCTTTAATCTTGTTTTTTTTTTCGAAGGAAACCTGATTTAACAATGACATATTTCTTGTTATTAAATCGAGAATGTTAATTGTTCATCACGTGATTAATTCGTATTCTTCACGAAGAATAGTTAAATGAACCACAGATTATGTGTATAGTCAAATGGATTTCAGTAATTTATGAAATACACAATTCAGTTTTTTTAGCAGTAACAGTCCTCCATCACTAGAAAAACAAGTAAAAAATACGTCAAAGTTTCTTCGGCGCATAGAGTTTTCTGTACAGAGTATAATCAAGGCCCACCAAGTTGTGTTTAATCTCTGCTTGGCGGTCTTCCTAATAATCCCAAGAAAATCATCGTCCTAATATAAGCCGTCTCGTCTAAAGAGAAATGATTAACAGAGGATTGAAATTAGATCCTGCAGTTGATAACTAATGATGTATCAAGAGGGTTATTCATCCAGAGGACTCATCCATTGAAGAATAATAATAATAATAATAATAATAATAATAATAATAATAATAATAATAATAATAATGTCCGGGCGCTTGCACAGAACCAGTACAAAAAGAGGCATGATTCAGTAGCAAAAGCACTCCACTGGAGTCTGTGCCAAGAAACACCAACTAGCTTGCAGTAATAAGTGGTACGAACACCAGCTGAGGAGTGATAGAAGACGATCAGACAAAGATCCTCTGGGACTATGCATCAGAACAGATAGGGTGATACGTTCCAATAGACCAGACGTGACGGCTGATTGACAAAATCTAGAAGAAAGTATCACTCACTGATGTCGCAATGCCATGGGGACACAGAGATAGAATGAGAAAGACAAAAAAATTGATATATCAAGACCTGACAATAGAAATAAAAAGGACCTGGGACATGCCAGTGGAAATTGTACCCATGATCATAGGAACACTAGGCACGATCCCAAGATCCCTGAAAAGGAACATGGAAAATTTAGATGCCGAAGTAGCTGCAGGATTCATGCAGAGGAGCGTGCTATGAGAAACAAAACACATAATGAGAAAGCGATGACTCCTAAGGAGGCAGGATGCAACCCGGAACCCACACTATAAATACCACCTAGTCGAATAGATGACTAATATTGCCTCCTGTTAGCGTCGTTGTGTAAAATAAATTATGAGAGTAATGCAGCATATTCCCAATACAAATGGTAAGGGAGTTATGTTTCAATTAGTTTGCATGCTTATTAGTGTCTGGAGTAGACATTAGATATAATCCATTCCCTGCCATTTCTGTTCATATATATAGTGAAGTTTAGCAAAGGGTTACAATACTGAAAATGATAAAGCTTTTAGAAGTAAAATATAACTCTCGAAAAGAAATGAACAAATTAAGATTTTTAAAATGACTAAAAGAATTATACAATTTTTTTTGAAAATAGTAATTGCTTGATAGAACAATGGAATAAATTATGACATCACAGAACTTTATATTACACAATCTCTATAGTTCAAAGTCATAATTGGTTGACTTCAGTAGCTATAATAGGATGTCAAGTGTACAATGGCATCAGAGGACTTTATAATATTATGAATTATTATAAAGGCAGACTTCAGTAA
>JANJGK010009038.1:0-23683 GCA_039081455.1 Macrobrachium rosenbergii
CAGAAATTCATTCCAGCATGTTAACTGCAAACTTTTTTCTTATTGGTTTATCATTTGGCTCGATTGCCTGCATGATTTGCACTTTATAAGTGTGCAATCACTAGTTCTTATGTAGAACTTTGTGCAATGTTGAACGTGGTAGCTGTGTCTGGCAGCAGTAAGGATGGATTTTGTAAAAGAATCAAAGGCTTGTCTTACACAATGTTTTATTCAGATGTTCTTGGTCATCCACTCCTCCCTTTATCCAACACTGTCCCTGTCTCCATAAATTTCTTGTGCCATGCACGAATTGACGGACGTGACGGTGGCTCTCTTCTATACTTAGTTCTACAGCTTAGCTGAGTCTGCGTATCCGATTTTGTGTCAATAACCCATGACACATATTGTGCCTTTTCTTGAGGAGTAGCCATTTTTTAGGAGTTCATTTAACTATACCGCTTTCATCAACAGGCTACCTGAATTACACAAATACAATGTGATTAAAAATTCTGATAACTGCTGGGTACATAGAACAAATCTGATTAAGATATCTCATCAATGGTTTTAGTAATATATTTTTAAAAATTGTAATGAGACTTTATGGACACCCTGTATGTAAGTATGTGTATGTATATATATATATATATATATATATATTACTCATTATGTATTCATGCATGAAATTCTGCGCTGTACTATGCTTGTGGGTATTTTTGTCACAGGAAAATATGAAATTATTCTGAGAAGGATGTATAGACAACCTCTCTTCGTTGCAGAATTGAAACTGGGATTACGAGAGTTACTGATAAGTCTTAAACTTCTAGAAAATCATTTGAGAGAGTGATTGGAGAGTGCTCATAATAAAGTTGCATTTCGAAATCGGAAGCAAACTTTAGCATTATAAGATTTACAAAAGTTTCTGGTGCCTAAGTTTAATGCAATTCCTTCGTTTTCCAGGGCTGAGCCATCTGCTTCACTATATCATTTGCACAGATTTACGAAGTTTTATTCAACTCCCATCTCTGAAGGAAATGACTGGCTCAGGCAGTCAGCTTGCATCCTGTCAATAGAAATTCCTTCATTACATTGCGATTCCACACACCCACACACGTATATGTATATATATATATATATATATATAAATATATAAATATATATATATATATATATATATATATAAATATATATATATATATATATATACTGTATATATATATATATATATATATATTTATATATATATATATATATATATACACATATATATATATATATATATATATACACATATATATATATATATATATACTGTATATATATATATATATATATACTGTATATATATATATATATATATATATATTTTTTTTTTTTTTACAAATTTCTTTTGATGTTAAAGGATCAAGTTTATACATCCCTTGACTGATATTCATACTATGGCTGTAACTTTCTTTTATAAAGCTAGATTCAATGATATTCCTTTCCTGTGCGTTATTAGAATATACACTCCATTTTTCCCCTTCCCAGTTGATAGCATGATTGTTCTCACTAACATGTACAAAAATACTACTATTCCTCTGTGCATATCTTAGATTTTTCATGCTATTTTATTTTTTTCCAGTGCTTTACCCATTTGGCCAATATAAAATTTGTCACATGACTTACATGGAATTTTATATACACACTCTTTAAGTATTGTCGGGGGAGTTCTTAGAACACAAAAAATTAGCTTGTACTGCCTTATAATAATGATATAAAAGATATCCCCCATCTTTTTAAGAATTTCGGTGTTAATGTTTCATTTAAGAGCAATATAAAAATGAAACTTGTACTTATAAAGAACTCCTTTGACAATACTAAAGGGTGTGTATATAAAATTCCATGTAAGTCATGTGACAAGTTTTATTTTGGCCAAACGGGTAAAGCCAGACAATTTGGGGGCGTGTCATTGGACGCCTTGTTTCTGCTGGTGGCTCTTTGTGAAGATATCACGGGAAGCCACTCCTGTTATCTGTCGTATTTCCTGAGATACATCTCCTGAGGATGTTCATGAGGACCACACAGCCCTCTGTTGTACCGCCTCTCTGCTGCACCATCTCTTTACCTGTTGCTTTACTACCTCTCTGCTACGCCGCCTCTCTACCCACTGCGGTACTGCCTCCTTGTGCTACATGTAAGGAGACTTATTATTATCTAAAACTGTCTTCAAAACCAAGCATTGAGAGCGATTACCCGCTACTAGATTGGGCATTGATTTAGAAATACATCAGTGTTCCTTTGATAAGCACTTTGGAGAGGGAATTTGTATACAAATATATGCATGGGATTTTTCAACAAACCACAGGTTCAAGTTTATGCGATAGCTTCTGAGAAACAGAATTTATATTGCTTTTTTTTTATTTTAGTTATCACATCAGGCCATTTTGTTGCATTTTCAAAAGGTATTGTTTGAGACTTTTGGCATGAATCCAGAATGATTTATAAAGATTTTAAATGTTGAATTTCCACTGTAAATCGAAACTAGATGAAAGCAGCTCACTAGTTTTATCGACAGGTTACATGTATGCAGTGAAAAAGTTGTTGTTGTCAAATTTGAAGTTGTATCTTGGGAGTAAACTTAATTATGATAGATAGGTTTTGCGCAGTTCATATAAAAAGAATTTTGTAAGGTTTTCTCGAGGAAATATATGGAATATGTTTTTTTTTTTTTTAAAGCGGGCCCAGTTGTGTACGATGCCATTCCCTTTGCCGCTTGTGGTTAATTAGCCCGATTATTTTCTAAGATGTATATTAATTATCGTGTGTGACGGCAAATTAAAGACTATTGTTATGGAATATAATGTATTTGTTATACGCTGAACATTTGTAGAAATATAAAAAGATAACTATTTATTTGAGATGATTACTAAGTGCTGTATGTAAAAATTTTTAGAATATAGTTGTATGAAAATTCCTAAACGGACATTTTAAATGCAAGAAAAAAAAAATAAGCAAGAGTAAGTGTAAGAACGCAGTGGTTCAGCAGATTATCTCTGATCCCTGCAATCCGGTCTCCTAACATCATTAAATGCTCACGAAACGGGATAACAATAACTGGTAACTCATTATAGCTGGATAATCCGATGAAATATGAATTTCCACCAAAACAATGAAATATGAATTGTCACCAAAACAAGAACAAATTGTTAGGCCGAGCAAATTTTGGAAAATGTCAAGTCAAAACAGCTAGTCATCATTGTCTGAAAAAATACGAAAAATTTTATATGATAGTTCTAATTTAATGTAAAAATTGACATTCCGTGCACTGACACACATATGTGTGCGCGAGTGTTTGTGTATGTATGTACTGTATTTATGTACTGTATGTATACAAGGGATCTATTTAGTAATGTTAGCTCCTACACATGCAGTAAATGGACAATATTTGCTCTTCTGTATTTCGGTCAACATCATGTCTAACATACTTAAGCTTTTTATATACTAGAAAGTTTCATTGTTGTTAAAGAATTCAGTTAATTTTGCTATATTGTTGTATACCCAACGTACAATTATGCCCTGGGCGTTCACGTCTAGTGAAACTTATTTTAAAATGACTATACAGTTCGACTTGTTAAATTGTCTTGCAAAATTGTATAGTAGAGAATTTACCATTTCTGTCTCCTGCACAGTGGGATCGACGCACGGACCTTTCGAATGAGGTATCAGGCCACAGGAGTCACAAGAGAAGTGGTGCTCGGATAGGTCAACCCGTGTACACCAGGAAGTTGCACTTAACTTCCGGACCAAGCAGTGAAAAATAATGTTTAATTCGTACTACCCAGCTGAATGAAGGCGAGTTTCTATATTGCATGCGGTACTGTGTGTTGGATTCCTTCAGAAAACTTACTTTTCCATAAAGGAACAGTCGCAAGTTATCTGCCTATATATATTATCACAGTAAAGAAAGAACTCAGTAACCGATCTTCAATGCTATGCCTAAATATGCATACACATACGTACAAACGGGAGTGTCTATGAAAGGGCTGAGAGAAAAAAAAAAAACTTATCTATTAAGCATTTTTCTTTGTGGGATTTCTGTGTCCTTTAAAATGCACTTTCCAGAAATAAAACCTGTTAATTCAGTCACTGGATTTTTTTTTAGAACATTTATATATATGTGTTAGGGAGTGCCGACTTTTTTTTTCTTTTTTGCTTGCTATAGTCCACACGTACAACTGGCGTTTTCCCCCTTTCCAGATTTTCCTTAGAGCTGACCAAGCATAACATGGAGGAAACCTATTCTGAAAAAAAAGGAATAGAGAGAGAGAGAGAGAGAGAGAGAGAGAGAGAGAGAGTTTTCTTTCTTTTTTATTTATAATGTCTGTTTCAAAACACCTCGTTATAGATAAATGAATCTTTTATTTTGTTTTGCAAACGCTAAGTAGCAGTAAGCTGGGGATAACTGAGTGAATAATTGGCCAGAGGTCTTAGAGCTAATATTGACATGCTGAGCCAGGTGACATCTGAGCTGGACGCTTTTGACTAAATTATATCCGTGACCTGATGAATATATATATATATATATATATATATATATAGACTGGATCGTAAGAGTCAGACTGTATTTCAGAAGAAAGTCTAGAGTGAATATTTATGAAGCATTTTTCATCACCACCATCTGTATATATAAAATTTCAATAAGGAAAGGAAAGAGTATCATTTTCGTTGCAACTTTTATTTTTTTCGGTATATTATTTCAATTGTTACCTAACTTGTCAGAGATGATACAATTCGACTTTGTCGTAAGAGCTAGCAAGGCATTTGGGTTGGAATTATTATTGAAATGACATTGGTCAAGTTTTCTCATTTTAACTGTCTTGTTCAGTCACAACGCATTTGTCTCCTATCTCATATTTCGGGATGATTTTCTACCTAAATCTCATACATTTTATTCAAGGTTATATTTTTCTAACATAATTGTGTGATTAGGAATGTCATACTATGCCCAGTCATTAGGCTACTGTTACATATGCTAAAGCCAACCACGCAATAATTCATTCTCGACACCGTTTCTCATCTTAAAGATCTGCAACTGCATTTATATATATATATATATATATATATATATGTGTGTGTGTGTGTGTATATAATTTTTTTGATGCTGTCATCAGCCAAGTACCTAAGGTTCGTCTCAGGCTGTCCTTTACAGCCAATCACAACCAATTCTAATAACTTTCTATAAATTTAGACACTATACATCTTCAAGGTCCTTCTCTTGCATCACTATGTAAGTTTTACACAATCTTTTTCCAAGTCCATGCGCGCTACATACCGCTTTTTCCTTGTAATCTCAGACTTCCTGCACTATCACTATCATCGTAAACATTTGACTCATATATATTCCTTGTCTAAACTCATACAACGCATCTCCTGTCAGGGCCTTTGTGTTCCAATCTTGCCCCCATCCACATACACCATTCATACAGTAGTCAGCCTACCTGTCACTTTCACCACGAAACCACGTTATCTTACCTGTAATCCTATAAACTCCTGTCGCATTTTTTCATGTTTCCATTTTTTTTAATTGCATTCCCTGCATTACATACACTGACCATATTTACATCAACTCCTTTCTTTCTTCCTTCGCATACATCAGCCTCTTTCTCTTATCCACCTTCTGCAGGTCTTCGAAATACTTGCTCCAAGGACGCAATGCTGCAATGTCTTCAGACATCACCACCCATTTGTGTCATGTATTTAAAGATACCTTCCCTCCTTAATATTCATTAATGTAATCAATTTCCTATTCATAGCTTAAATTTAGAAAAACCTTAAATATTTTTACTGCCATATTTACTGTCTTATACACCACTATGAAATCTTTCCTTTTGTCTGACAAATGCACTTGGAACGAAAACCTAAAATCACTCTACGTCTTGTTTCATTATTCCACCACTTATTGTTTTCATTTATTCTAAACTCCTACTCCTACAAACTCGCAGCTGGCTGTGTCATCATCCTTGAGTTTGGTGTATTTCTCGTATACAGTTTTTGTATGTCTCAATTATTTTATGAAACGCTAGTTTTTATTAGTTTTTAGGCATATTTTAACCCCTTCTTTTTCAAGTATTTCTCTCTATCCATTTTTTTCTTTCTATTACGTGCTGGTATAAACCTAAATAAAACAATTCCTTGACAAATTCTCTCCACCCAAATGAAAGACAGAGTATACTCTGTGAAAACGGAGCCTTTATAACAATCAACAGCATTTACCAAAACATTTCCACTACGCTCTCCAGCAACATTCCCTCCCGAAACTCGAGACATACCAACCGTTTCATCTCTCTCTCTCTCTCTCTCTCTCTCTCTCTCTGCCACAACCACTATTTCCAGTTCGCCATACCCAGCTGAACACGTTCCAGTAACAATTTTTCACCCTTATCTTTCCCAGTCATGGACCCTTCATTACAGCTTTTTTATTTTTTTTTTACTGGAACACTCAGTTTTGTCCAAGAAATTCTTGGAATAACACACTTGTGAGCTTTCACTTGTCTCCTTAGTAATCCCTGTAATACTAGAGCTTAAGCGCGGCTTTATCATTTATCTTGACTCCAAGGAAGTCAACTGCCACACAGTACTTCTCATCTTTGCTGCATCCACGCGCATTCAGGATATCAAGACCACGTTACTTTGCTTCTGTGTGTGTTTTTTTTTTTTTTTTTTTTTTTTTGTGATGACTTTACCAGGACACAACAACGACATTCAGCACATTTGATGGTACTCCATCAATCATACAGTCCAGAATCTTCCACTAGACACTTCATTGCCAAACCGTATATATTTATGATCTCTAGACTTTGTGCAGAGTTGTCTCTTTCTTAATTGTGTAAGGTTGAGTTTAACGGTTTTCTGTTCTCGGTAACATCATCTAGAAAGTTATGGCTTTAAATAAGATCCATAAACAATAATAACGAAAGCCTTTTCTTATAAAAATTCAAAAACTTCAGGTTATCCAAGCAGAATTACAGAAATAATAATAATAATAATAATAATAATAAAAATAATAATAATAATAATAATAATATAATAATAATAATAATAATAATAATAATAATAATAATAATAATAATAATAATAATAATAATAATAATAATAATATTTTATTCACAATTATTATTATTATTATTATTATTATTATTATTATTATTATTATTATTATTATTATTATTATTATTATTACAAATTTGAGTCGTTTTGCGTATAAAAACCATTGAGAGGTTTTACTTTTAAGGTATTATGCAAACAGTGCAGCAGTTTATGACTAAAGCTACTCTGTGGAGAGATTTGTTAGGATTTCCATTCCAGAGAAGAAAGATGCGTTTACAATGGAATCTCACACGTCTCTTATTGAATGAAATCTCCATTTTTGTCGCCTCTGCTCTAAAAGATGCGAGAATTATACATCAAATAAAGCTGGCACAGAGTTACTGCGCATAACGTGATCTTCAAGAGAGAAAGAGGCTTTCCTTTTGTGCTTGCAGAATTTAAATTATATTGTTTTTCAGAAAACGTGTTTGAATCATTACCATGCAGATTAATGAGAGAGAGAGAGAGAGAGAGAGAGAGAGAGAGAGAGAGAGAGAGAGAGAGAGAGAGAGAGAGAGAGAGAGATGAGCTTATCTTAACGAGAAGACATATCCTCACGATAAAAGTGTGGTAGCAGATTTGCAAGATTAAGGCTGAACCTGTTTTGGTGCCAAAAAAAGGAAATATTGCATTTTCTTACACAAAGGGCCCTGATGATTATATATAATAAAAATGATTTCTCATGTCGCAATGAGTGCAAATAGTCATGTTTTGTAGTATACCATAAACAAATTGTATGCATACCACACCTTCAAAGTAATGGGTCATCAATGATGATGAATTACTTCACGTGCTGTGTCATATTAAACGGGTTGTGTATATATAATCTGATATTTTTTTTAGGTGTCTGTTGATACCTGCTTTCTGAAAGATGATGACATTTTAAAGGTAGGATATATATGAATATAACTGCTTGTCTAGTTAGAGTCTGTCATGAGAAACTAAAAATAGGTTTTAGCAATAGGTATAGATGTCACCTAAATGTTTTTCGTCCTACAATTGTGAACACCAGATAATTCGCCATTTGTCCTTGTGAAAGCAGAAATGGTCTCTATACCAAAATAAGTCGCCAGTCAAAGGAGCCTGAGCTGATTCATAAAGAATAAACATTGCCTTTTCTGTGGTGGGAATTGTACTGAACTAGACACTAAAAACCTCAGCAAATGTTGACGGGCCATGAAGAATAAAAATACATAATAAAGGGTGTCATGTAAAATATTCACGGAAACTGGGCTGATGACATGAAAGGTGATGAATGGCCAGAAAGTGCTGGAAGGTCAATGAACCCTATTATCTGCATGCCGCAGACGTCCGGTACCAATAAAGGATGTATGTCAGCTTTTCCAAGTGATATTTTCAAGCACAAAATCCATGAATTAGAAGATTATGCATCCAATAAATTAGTGATAGAACAATCAATTTAGAGTACAGGAAATACACCAATCATGTAGTGACAAAGGTACTTTTGTTGTAAAAAAAAAAAAAAAAAAAAAGTAAAAAATTTTGTTAGAAAGCTCGGTCCTTACCTATTGGTACTGTGAGTTGATGAGGTCACCGATATTTTATTGTTAAAAACAAGTTGCTAAACTTATTCTAAATTATGAAGACATGCAGATATCTGTAGGTAAGGTTGCAAAACCAACCACAAAAGAATGTGAGCAAGTCTAAAAATACCAGTCAAGATATACCTGCTTCATCTGCCTATACCCTGCATAGCAACAATTTAGTATTACTAACCACTATTACAACTATCCCCAAGACGTTCAGACAAACTGCCTCCTGTATTGATAGGGAAATTATTAATTTTCATACGAGCAACAATCCAATTTCCTTGCAAATTACGCATTAGTTTTTCATTAAGAAAAATTCAATATTATAATTATGCATGGTCCTGGATATCAATAACCTATGATGGGTTAAAGTGCAACAACTTATCTGCATTCCAAGCAGTTGCTCATAATACAGATAAGTTGGAGCCTGCAGGCAAAAACGGTAACTATATGAGATGCAAAGCCTTGTTCACTTATAATTATTAATCATTTCTTTGCAAAGAAATTAGGAACTCGCATTCCAGTTCGAGAAGTGTATTAGCTTGCAAGAGAACCCAGGCATGCAATCACACCAAAGGCGGTACACTTCTGACTGACACCAGCTGACAGGATATTATGACAGTGGCATCAAGAGGAGTTTATAATATACTAAATAAGAAGAATACTTGTCTTGTGAACTCTACAAATCATAGGTGAAGATTTCTTTTATGACATAATAAGCAAAAATATTGATGTATGATATACTCAACTGATGGCTATGTCTAGAGACTAGGCAGCACAAAACTAAACAGCAAAATTGTAGACATGTTGTGGTTTTATCTTGTGCTCTTGTACAGTATCAAAATGACACTCTGTCAGAGTAATCAATAGTTGTTTGCTACTATTTCATGAGATATATAAGTTTATATAAGGTTAAGGGGCATGAAATTATATTTTGGTTGTTGTATCTAGGAGTTTCGAGTGTTATTGCTAAATGTCTCCTTTGCACTTCATATATTTGGATACAAATTTGATTTTCACGATTCTTGCCAATGGCCCTTATCTTCATGAGAACTCGGAATATTTATTTATCTGGTTATGAGCCTTGTCGATTAACCATTTTTGGTAGAAAGAACTTAAGAACCACAGGCTGATATGGCAACAGGCTATTGCAGTCTAATGTATGCTAACTGTCTGTGTAACTGGGTGTAACTTAATTACACTTGATTATGATAGTACTAAAGTTTATTTTCTCATACTAAATAACACGCACTTAAATTCGTGTGGATATAACTTTCTCAGAATATAACCAGTAGCTTAGAGTGTGAGACTCCCTTACAAGATTTAAAGACTTTTTTACAAGTTACCTGTCTTCGTATGTCCCAAATGTCCCTTAGTTAGATTGATATTAAAATGATCCCAGCCAATATACACAGGCAGGCAAATATCTGACGTCCTTTCTTTTAAAAAGCCAATTGTTATGTTTCTGACAAATCACTCCTCCGAGGACAATACAAAAGGCCAACAAATTCTTAAGGACCGGGTTATCTGCTGACCAACATCCCTCCGTCAGTGCTCTGTTCGGTTGCAGAAAGTTGATTTTTAAAGCCGTTAAAAGAATCTCAAATCTAGATTCTTATTTCCTCACAGGCAGCGAACTTACGCGAACATTTCTTTTCATTGGTGACCGGCAGAAGATAGGTTGCTGATGACGTTTGACTTAGACAAAATAGTATGGATATTCTTTACTAGTGACTTATCGTAAGTCTCATCAACATGAAGAGAGAGAGAGAGAGAGAGAGAGAGAGAGAGAGAGAGAGAGAGAGAGAGATCATTTGCTTTAGAGAAAAAATTAGTATTGCAGATAATTATTAACGTCTTTCAATCGAGACTTCTCTTTACGGTTCGCAGATGTGAAAATCTGTCCATATTAATTTCTTACATCGCCCAAAGCAAAGAGTTATACCGATATTCTGCATTCATTGTTGGTATATTGCCAACATACGTGTGAATATTGATAAGCTTCATTATTCATATGTCGAAAGCATTCCCATACTACCGGTCTTCTGAGAGAACAATAGATCGTTACTGATTTATCTTCCTAGATGCCATCTCCATGTCTATAGAATATCAATTAAATGTCTTTGTGTAACATACTTCACCAGTACTACATTTCAGTGACGAATGTTGAAGTTCCACTGACCGTAATTGGTTGAATGAGTAATATTCATGATGCAGTTTCCTGTTCCCCTTCATGTTTATTTGGACGTTAATTCATTGCCGCTAAAGGCTATTGTCTGCTTGTGGTTCGCTTTAATGAACTTCGATAGCAATTGTTATTGTCCTGCATTGTTGGTTTTCACGCCTATGGTTGACAGAACGAATTCAGAGGTCTAAACCAAACCTCTTACTTCATTATCACACTGACTGGCTACCTTTCGGCAAGGGCTCGTATTCGTATATGGCCTTTTTACTATACAGTTTACTGACCTGGTAGCGAAATGATTCGAGTTCAGACAGACGTTTTTGCCATGGTTAAGGTCGGCAGTGTCTTCAAACTTCACAGGAACTTGGTTGATTGCGCCAAGGGATTGTTTGTTTTACTGAATCAGTTCGACGTCGTTACACATAATGATAAAATTTCCTCGTTCAATCAAAATATTTCAATTTGAAGGAAAATCGATCGGAAATTCAAGCTCCCTCAACTTACTAAAAAGAAAACATACAGTACCGACTAAAATAGGAACAAAAGATAAATCTGGTTAAGAGATTTCTGTTGACCTGTATAACATTTGTCGCCGAACTACCTTTGACTTGTGCTGCAATAATTCTAGCTGAAAGTTATCATATCACGAAACAAAATATATTGAACATTTCAGTTAACAGGCATTAACATAACCTCAAAATGAAATATACGTGAAACAGATTTATTCTAATTTACTTTTAATTGTATCTCTGAGTCTAATAGATATGCCTTTCAAGCTCCCATTACACATCAGTTAATTAGTTTTCATTAGCAAATATATAATTTTCCAGCAGAGGTCTTCTCTTTTTAGTTAAAAAACTGAGCGTTGTTGGACAGCCATGAGTCTGTTCCGAAGAGGAAGTATGCCGCTGACTGCAATCAATATAGGTAAGCTTTACCTATATTGAAAGAGTCATTCTATAGTTCTTCCTCTAAGACTGAATTTCAAAAATACCATATCCAGTGGACATCCTTTCCTGATATTCCTTTAGGTTTTTCGTTCTTTTTGGAGATTTTTATCAATAAGCTCTTCGTCCTCTTTGCTGTGGTAACGTCTATAGCGAAAGTCATTTTACTTTATAAAATCTGACAGAGTTCATGAGTATTTGTAACTCGTTCTAGTAGAATTAGAGTTCAGGAATAATAATACCCATTATAAATGGAAGAAGAAGAAGAAGAAGAAGAAGAAGAAGAAAACTGAAGTGAAAATATCTGGAAAAATAAACATTTTTTATGAAAGTGAAGAATGTTGGAATTGAAGAGCAGATCTCGATGATGCAAGAGCGTACAGGTTAACTGAGAAAGCAAGACAGACAACAACAAAAAGAAATGTTGATTTCGTCAAATAGCATGATACGCAGATCTAATGTTTCTTATGCATCCTGAATATACGAATATCATGTTGTATACATGTGCAAAAAGATGATTTATGATGAAGTTAATGAAGAGTATTTTAAATGTATCAAATATGTATGGAATAATGTTTAAATTAACAAGGGTGCTTAGCTGTTTTTATGATAAACAAGTAAAAAATGCGTCGAAGTTCCTCTGGGCAATCAAGTTTTCTGTATAGCAAATCCATCGCTCTTTGCAGCTAAGCCCCTCCTACTGCTTACGTCACGACCATCCATTGAAGCTGACTGGTTGGTAATGGTTTCGAAAAGTTAGTTAATCTGTTGTTCTTTCCATCTTCATTAATTTTGCAATGATTGGTTTACCGAACTAAAATACCCTCTGCTGATTATCAGAAGGAAACGTTATATCATCCCCTGAAATAAAATCATAATACGCATCTCCCTAAAAATGGTAAAAACGAAAAAAAAAAAAGGAAAATATGAATGAGGTCAGGAGTGTTCTGCGATACTGCAATGTTGTTTTTCGCAAATGAGGTTCACCTGAATAAGGAGGTGCCACAGGGAATGTTTTGCGTTCGAATCGGTGCACTTGAATTACAGGACAGTGATAATTACCGTCTGATACCGTCAAGCGTGTTCGCCATTCTAAACATAAAAAAAAGACTTTCTCAGAGCTATGCAGACTGGTATTCCATATTGATTTTATGAAATTTTACTACATATCAGTAGTCACAAAATCAATAATTTCATTGCAGTCTGTTACACAATCGGTGGGATGACAAGAAGTGACTGTACTCTACTAAACCAGAATACGACTATGTTTAACTTAGAGGTGCAGCATGATAGGATATACGAGCCATATTGGATATAATTTGCTGAGAGTTTTCATAACGACATTATCTCCTTTCGAAATAAGAGGATCATAAAAAAATACGTAGACCTATAATGTCTTATGTCTTTTTGTCGGGTTACGCAGCTTATGACTTTTGGATTATAGGCCTATCTTATATCCAGCCGTTTTATTGTGGTTATTTTGGTTATTCTTGTTTTCGTTGCTGCTGTTATGGTACTCGTGGTGTCTTCGAAAATTTTTCAGATGGTAACGTAACATTGTAGAATAAACATAGACCTATTCTTTAAATACTGGTGTGAAGAGTTATCTGCTTACTATTGTTAATTGAAATTGTTATTTGTTTTAATTAGAAGTAACTGAGATCTATATGAATATAGTCTACGCTAAAATATTCTCCTAACAAGAGAGAGAGAGAGAGAGAGAGAGAGAGAGAGAGAGAGAGAGAGAGAGAGAGAGAGAGAGAGAGAGAGAGAGAGAGAGAAAGAGAGAGATTTCCTGACACTTTTGTCGAAAAGGTTGATCTACAAGAATGCACCCAGATTCAAATGAATCAGACTGATTTGGGTCATCATTATACGTCTGTTTCAGCTATCATTTATTTTTTTCTTATTCCTTTGCGTTATGATGCCTTCCTACCATAGCCTTCATTTTCATAGAAATGCGACGGCACCCTTATATTTACTAACCTTAGTAATATAATTTGTTATCCCTTTTGTAAATATATTTTCAATATAATTCACTGCGAGCAGTTCGATTGTTGTGTGTAAGACTGAGACAGCCCCATGATTGGTCTGTAGGAATCGTGCGGGTAGGACGTGTCTGTGAAGTGCTCTGTGTAAAAGTGCCTGACTTGCGCGATGTTCAAAGTGAATACGAAGAAGAGTAAGGAAAAAGAGAAAATAAATTCTGCAAAAATTATATCAAGTAAAGGGAAGATTAAACTATCATACGAACATTATCTCATAATTATCGAAGCAGCAGGTAAAGATGGAACTCAAAAGAAAATACTGGCGAAGGATGAGTCAATCCAAATCGAGAGAGAGTCAGCAACCTGCAGACATTGCTCTGGAGAAGTTGGTGATGAAGGAACTTGCTGTGAAATGTGTGACGCATGGTTCCACTATGAATGCTCAGGTATCGAAGTCAGATGCGCACCCATACTTCGTAGTGATAACTTATTGTACATCTCCAATAATTGTAGGAGGCCTGGACAAAGAACACACAAAAAACTCATTGAAGATGAACTTGAGGAAATAAAAGAAAAGACAGATTTTAACAAAGTTAATTCAGGATTCTGCTCAGAAAGCTAGTGACGTAATGATCAGCATAGATGAAATCCAAAACAAAATTGACAATGTTGATAAAGCTATAAAGACCATGACAAACATGGACAAAACTTATGCTGAATCACTAAAGACAAAAAAAGTGCTTCTGATCAAATTTACAAACGTAGAGAGCACAGCAGCAAATGAAAAGAGACAAATTATGAGTAAAATATCGGCGCCAGTTAAACAGGTTAAAACAACAAGAGATGGACACTTATTTGTAAGATTCCCAGGCAGGAAAAACTTAAAAAAGGCAAAAATGGAGATTCAGAAAATTAGCAATATATCAGTAAATGAGAAGGGAAAACTTAAACCAAAAATAAAAGTAGTCTATTTCCGGAAGGATGAGGATGATATTTTCGGTAACATTGTAAAGCCATGGATAGGCAGCCTCATTTCTGAAAATGACGGCCTAAAAACTGTAAAGGAAATGATAGCCAAAGATGACAAATATAAACACTATATCATCAAATGTACACCACAAATACGAAAGGATATCTATGATAGAGGTGACAAATTGTGTACACTGTATGGCCGTTGCAAAGTATACGACTGTTACATTCCCTATCGATGCTATAAATGTGAGGAATTTGGTCATAGCGCAACAAATTGTAGAAATGACCAACTTTGCCCTGGATGTGGTGAAAATCACAAATCAAATTTATGTGCTAGCAGCATCTTCAAGTGCAAAAATTGTGTAAAAAAATGTCATAGTGATACTAAAAATAAATCAAATGATGGCAATAAGTGCACAGTGTATAAAGAATGTGTCAAAGGTGAAAAATATTACGGACCATGGCTTTGACTAATAATCTTCTCTGCAATTTAATAAGCATACTGTCCGTAGGAAATAAAACTAACACTATTAGAAATCTTATAATTGATCACAATCTAGATATATGCATACTAACGGAGACTTGGCTAAGCAATAATGTAAGGGATTATTCTAAAATAAACGCAGTGACGCAGGGGTCTCACAACTTTTACAGTGTACCGAGAGAAAAAAAAAAAACCTTGGTGGAGTGGGAATCTTTATAAAAAATTTTTACAAAGTATCTATAATGAACCAAAATGTGTTCAGCACATTTGAATGCATCAACACCAAAATTACATACATAAACAAACACATACACATCATAACAGTTTATAAACCCCCAAGCACAAGTAAGAGATCATTCCTAGATGAATTCAGTGACTTTCTCGACTTGCTAGCTGATAACAAAAATATACTGATTTGTGGTGAATTCAACCTACATCTGGATGATAACGATGACAAATATGTCAAAGAATTTATCGAGTTACTTGAAAGCCACAACCTCGTAAATGTTGTGAAAAAGCCGACAGCATTATTGAACCATAACATTGATCTGGTGATGCAAAACAAAAACAACGAGATTGTGAGTGAGATTGTGAGTTGAACCTGAATGCTTGATATCTCCAATACATAAACTAGTTATATTTAGTATTAACATCTGGAAAGGTTATACGCTGAAAAAACTATCACTTACAGAAACAAAACCAACTTTAAAGTGATGAATTTATTCCTGAGAGCACAAAGAAAATAAGAGAAACAAGCCAGGAGTGCAGGTGTAATTTGAGGGATACCTTGACAGGTGACCAAGTATGTGTAAGGTGTTTTACATCCTATAGCTAAAGTATATTGGCGTAAGAGACAACGATAAATGTACAGAAGTAACAAGGAAAATAATAGTTAAAGAAAATGCCAAATGGTTTAACAGTGAACTACGTGAAGCTAAGAAAAAGAAAAGAAAAATGGAAGATCTTTGGAAAAGATCGAAAAAATCAAGAAGTAGTGAAAATTGGTCACTGTATAAATCAGCTAGAAATCATTACAATGACTTAGTTATGAAAACCAAGAAAATATATCACAATAAAGTGTTAAGTGTAGAGAAAAATCCCCCCCCAAAAATCAATGACAATTTAACTGGAATATTGGGACTCAAGACAGAAAAAGTTCCACCTGACGTAACTAGTGACTACAAAAACTGACCGATAACTTTGTGAACTACTTTGAAGAAACAATTTAAAGAATCTGTCATAGTTTAGATAAGGAGATCTCTCCTGATCTCCCGGTGATCGCAATGAGAAATAGAAAATTCAGAAAGTTTAAAGAACTGAACTTGAATGACTTTGACAAAATGATGAGAAAAGTAAAAATAAAAACCTATTATGAAAATTATCCGTTTCCCGTAAGTGACATAAAAGAGGCAAACAACTTTGATTAGTTGCGGGAGCTATATTTTGATATTGTCAACATGAGTCTAGCACAGGCATCTTTCCCAAATAGTGAAAAGTTTGCTTGTATAAAGCCGGCCTATAAAGGGAAAGGTGATAGAGAAAATCTAAGCTTCTATAGACCAATATCGAACCTATCGTACTTATCAAAACTTATAGAAACGGGAGTTCACAAACAAGCATGGAAACACTTGAAACAACTCAACATTATACCTGATGATCAGTTAGCACACAGAAAAAAAACACTCATCAAAGACTAACTTACAAAAACTTCTGTCAGTTTTTTCTTCTGAAGATGGAAAGAGAAACCCACAAGATTCCTGTGTATAACTTGTTTACTTGTAAATATTTACATGTTACTTTTAAACTCGAGTACTTTCAGGTCCTAACTGTGACCCTTTTTCAAGAGATGAGGTAGTCAGGTTGGTTCAAGGCCCAGCAATCTTCTGGAACTTATTCTCCCTTGTGCTGTCATTTATATGATGGCTGTCTTGGTTTCCATTCTCTTGAGAGTTGTTAATCTCCTCCTGTCGGTCTGATATCCTGAGCTGATGGTCAGTGGTATTAACCCTTGTGGTATGTGAGTAGTCACCATCGGTCTGTTGGGCAGGAGACCTAACCTCCAGGTCAGAAGGGTCGATCTTAGCTTCTTTTAATATTAAAGATCGGCTTATGGGATCTTCTGAGGTAAATCCTGTGTTTCCTTCTATCACTTAAACTGTCTGATGAGTGCCCCTTCCACTACCCTCCTATGACTGATGTTATTGCATTTGTATATAAGCCTGCTGTTTTTAAAATCCATTCTATGGTCCTTTTCCCAACAATGCCTAGCTATAGCACTCCCCTGTGAGTTGAGCTGTACTGCCCTCCTGTGTTCTTGGATTCTAGTCCTTATTCCCCTACCTGTTTCACCCACATATATGTCTCCACAATTGTTGCAATTAATTATGTATACACCCCCCCCCCACCACATCATCTGAATTACTGTCTTCTCCTTCCAATTTATTTTTACATACTTTGTTTTTTACGGTGTTGTCAAAGGTATACACAAATTTATATTTAATTTCTTTCATTTTTGCTGTAATTTGTTTCATTTTAGGCATATAAGGGAGGGAAAGTATTTTCTTGTTTTCTCAATTACATGTACTCTCTGCATTTTCCCTGTAAAAAATCCTCCTAGCTTTGTTGAGTGCCCTTTTTCTGAACCATTCCGGGTATGCTAATGTACCAAAGCTTTTATCAATGTAATTTATTTCTTTATCTATCTTACAAGGGTCACACGTTCTCATTGCCCTAAGAAATAAACCTGCTAGAACACCCATTTTTATCGCATGACTGTGAAAAGAGAAGAAATGAATATATGACACTCACAGGGGAGTGCTATAGCTAGGCATTGTTGGGAAAAGGACCATAGAATGGATTTTAAAAATAGCAGGCTTATATACAAAAGGAATAACATCAGTCATAGGAGGGTAGTGGAAGGGGCACTCATCAGACAGATTAAAGTGATAGAAGGAAACAAAGGATTTACCTCAGAAGATCCCATAAGCCGATCTTTAATATTAAAAGAAGCTAAGATCGACCCTTCTGACCTGGGGGTTAGGTCTCCTGCCCAAGAGACCGAGGGTGACTACTCACATACCACAAGGGTTAATACCACTGACCATCAGCTCAGGATATCAGACCGACAGGAGGAGATTAACAACTCTCAAGAGAATGAAAACCAAGACAGCCATCACATAAATGACAGCACAGGGAGAAGAAGTTCCAGAAGATTGCTGGGCCTTGAACCAGCCTGACTACCTCATCTCTTGAAAAAGAGTCACAGTTAGGACCTGAAAGTACTCGAGTTTAAAAGTAACATGTAAATATTTACAAGTAAACAAGTTATGCACAGGAATCTTGTGGGTTTCTCTTTCTATCTTCAAAGACTACCTTGTGTGCATATATAAATGATATGGTAAAAATTATAGCAAATGGAAAAAGTGACATCCTGGTTATATTTGACTTAAGTGCAGCATTTGACACAGTTGACCACAATTTACTGCTTGAAGACCTGAGAGCAGTGGGCATCGAAGATGACGTACACAAATAGTACAAAAGCTACTTAGAAATTAGGAAGATTACAGTTGTTATATCAAATGTGAAATCGGAAAATAAAAGCCTAACAAAAGATGTGCCCCAAGGCAGAGTTCTGGGTCCACTGCTATTTGACATTTGCACAATTGAATGATCTAGAATTCTAAATAAGCGCAAGGTTAAGTACAAAGTGTATGCTATGATGCCCATTTCTTTTTTTCTGTCGAAACGGTAGAAGACATCATTAGCAAAATTTGTGCAATAATGAAAGATATCAGAAAATGGATGTTGGCGAAGAAATCGAAACTTAATGAAGACAAAACTGAGTGTATGGTATGTGGATCCGACAGTGCACTGCGAAAATATGAACACTTCAAAACAATAATTATTGTTTCGTCAACAATAAATATTGTAGCAGCAGAGAGGAACTTAGGAGTATTTATTGATAATAAATTGTCGATGAAGAACCTATATTGCCTATTACAAAAACCTGTAACTATCATATTAGAAATGTTGCATTTATTAGAAAATACCTAAACGAAGATACTCTGAAAACAGCAATTTGCAACCAAATACTTTCGAGATTTGACTACTGCAACGTTATATACTACGGTCTCCCTAACTACTACTAAGAAAATTGCAAGGAGTACAAAATAGAGCCGCCAGGTTAATAAAAGGACTACGCTCCCGTGACAGAATAACCCCAGCACTAATTGAGATACACTGACTCCCAGTAAAAGCTAGAATAGAATATAAAATGCTGCTTAGTCTTTAAAGCACTAAAATATGATGAACCAACATATCTGAGAAACTGCTTAAACTTCTTTAGACCCGAAATGAATATTGTAATCAGACATGCAAGTGAAACATATAGGATATTTGAACCTAGAACACATTATAAGTGAAGAGCATACAAGAAGAATACAAATTTAAAAAGGAACTAAAGACTCTCTTATTCTGCAGGAGCTACGATACTGACGAGAAAACACCGAAAGAGAATGATAAAATATAAGAAGCACCTTATTTTGAAAACGTACATGGGCCCGCCAGAGAGGGAATTATCCCCGTGGAGGGCTGTACATGAAACCGAACAAAGTAAAAATGAAGTCCATGTGTGTCATAGGCTGCATGCCCATAAAGTTTACTTGTATTCTCTGTGGTGTAAGTGTCTTTACATTTACTATGGCCATCGACCCAAGTACACCTATGTGTATATGCACACGCTTATGCGTGTACGTTTCAAACGTATGCATATACATTATGTATCGTGGGGAAGGAGCTACTGCGGAGATTTCTCGACCTCTTGTAAGGCTATGCCCCCTAGGTTAAGGAGTCTCACAATAGTACAGTAGATAATGTACCTTAGCACATGTATGATTGTTTCCATGAGGAACCCAATTTAAGAGCTGATATAGATATGTACTGTATATCTTAACTGCCAAGTATTAAAGAATAACTGGCTCAAAATACCGTCTTAGTTGTATAGTTATGAGGACAGAGTAATTCAAAAGGCTTAATTGAAGGCACTCATGAAAGACTGTTAGGATTTTGCATTTATTACAACAAAACATTAAATAACAATAGTTATTCCCAACAATAAAAAACAGTGCAATTATTCACAAAAAAAGGATACGCAAATTCTAATCAGCACGTGCCTGCCATTAGTCAATAGTCTTAATAAAATATAATAACACGGCCATATCCCGTGGACAATGAAATATTAGTAAGTAATAAAAGAACTTACCTGATGGTCCAAGGAGAGGAGAGAGCGAGGTGGTGATTCCATCTGCTTTTGTAGCGGCAGGGTACGATAGTTGCAACATGGAAATAGCAAATATCAAGTGAGGATTGTCCTGTGACTTTACACAACTAAAGGGCAAAGGATGGGGCTTTCTTACGAGTGCACATAAGCAAAGTCAGGATCTAGGATCAATAGGTGAGCATGAATCAATCGTGGTTTGGCAGACAAGTATCACATGAAATTGACGCGAACAGGCATGATTTTAGCGTGAACGTGCAGGATCTTGGTGCCAATAGAAATGATTTGGCTCCAATCTGAAAGTTATTTAGTTTTGATGCAATAAAAATATCCAAAGCACATGAAATAAATTGGGAATAAATTAACACAACCACACTACTTATCAAAATCAGTTAAGTGATACATACGCTATATGTTAAGAAATTCAACTTAAGAATTCTCCGACAAGCTTGCTTAGAGATGGGAGATGGCCAAATTGGCGCTGTATTCAAAATTTGGACAGCTACTATATCAATCAAATAAAAGCTACTCTATACCCAACAGATACGGGTGGAAAACTATTTGCACTAAGAAATTGATGCGTACACCCATGGCCTGCCATTTCCTCAGAATATAAGAATTTGATGTGTAGGCCTATGCTCTGTCATTGCCTCAAAATTAGAATTTGAAATGTAGACCTATGCCCTGTTATTGCCTCAAAATATAAGAAATTGACGTGTAGGCCTATGCCCTGCTTTGCCTCAAAATATAAGAATTTTATATGTAGACTAATCTCACAATGATATTAACATTCGGCATGCAGGATATATATATATATATATATATATATGTATGTATATATATATATATATATATATGTGTGTGTGTGTGTGTGTGTGTGTGTATGTAAGTTTATGCGTAATGTGTCTTTTCTTCATATGTTCCTTTGTTCCGAAATTTTGACATCATGCCGGAACCTTCGGGCAATTCCCTGTCATGCCAGAGAGAGGCTCTTCCAGTTCACAAAGCATATTTAAGTGGCTTTCCGGCCGTTGCGTTTCAGTCATTTTATAAATGCAAATAAGAAATGCTTCGTGAAACAGAAGTATTGTATTTGAGGTCTTCTGAAGTTATTTGATTCAGTTTGTTTTTCTTATCACAATATCCTCTCCCTTTAATTTCTATGAGGAGTTCTTTTCAATTAGTAACTGATGCAGGTCATTCACATTTTTCATCTGCTTGATGTGAGTATGCCAATGTGACAGTATCATGAAATGTGCATAGTAATTAAAATGCGCTTTCTTTGAAAGCGCAGCGAAAGGAGACAAACCAAATGGCTAAAAATAAAATAAAGAAAATCAAAACAAGACAGATATGAGTCTCTGCTGATGGGTGCCATTTACTTCGGCCATTAAATCAAGTTTTTTAAAATCATGCTAAACTAAGAACACCGTAACCTGCACCACTTTGCAATGGTTGCTAACCTTATATGAAGCGTTTATTGATGGAATTCCTTCATTTGAGGATATGTAAGGACTTACTTCCTGTTGTTTCCGGCTGTTATCACAAAACTATCCTCGCCATGGCGATTTATCTTAAAAGAACTCGCTGTTGGTTCATAGATAGACAGATAGAGCGCCATGATCTTTTTTCCCCCCAGCAGACAAGTGTACAGCAGAGATGGACTAATGGGTGGAAGGCAGGGAGCAATCCAAGGGTGTAGAAAACACGAGCTGTGCGGTGCATCACTCAGCCTCGTGTGTTCCTGAATGGATGAATATTTTTTCTCTTTGAGGGCAGTGGCCTAATAGACAGAAGATAGCGACCGTCGCATTCACTCACTGACTACTGAATCTAGAATTACCCCAGGGAAAACATAAGAATAGTTTGGGTTTTTCTTGCATAATCATTCCAATATTTGCAACGTCTCCCTGCACGAGGAGACGCCTTAACTGCCCGCGAACCTTATCTTATTATTATGGGAATAAACAAAGCGGTTGTCCTCTCACACTGAGGCAGGATTAATCTTCGAGATCAAATGTTGCTACAAAATATCTTTAGTTTCGCCAAAATGTATTAATTGACTTCATTTCATTGACTTTTCCTATACACTGATACTTCTGTTGATCTTACTTTGTGTCAAGACCGAATGAATACAATTTATTCATTTACTACATGAGCTCTATATGAAAATTTTTAATGGATAGGTTAATTAAAATCAAGAAAATTGGAGTAGAACTATCTTCCTCATAGTAATATGTAATGGTAGTAACGCTAAGCAATGTAAAAGTCACAAATACGAAATGGATGCTCACGGAGATATTACACATGACACCAATGATATATTCCCGTCGTAAATGAATGCAAGAACTAGATAGAGTGTTAGACTAATTAGCATCATTGCTTGGGTTACCTCCCACAATTTGATGTTGTTCTTAAAGACTCCACATCATTATGGCAATGAAATACCCAAAGAAAGTGATCCGATTTTAACAAGGAGGCAATTTTGAGTTTCAGAAATAAAGGTTAATGAGCAGGATTTTTTTAAAAACAATAATGGATATGATACTAATATTAGATATACAAGTACATTATAACAAAAAAAAAAATCGAAACTCCTTGTTATGGCCGAAAGGTTGAAAAAAATAATGTTAGGAAAGCATTGTATGTACTGGAAAAGAAAGAAAAATTAAAATAGATGGTACAACTGATATACGAAACTGCTCTCTCTTTTATTATTATTATTATTATTATTATTATTATTATTATTATTATTATTATTATTATTATTGTTGTTGTTGTTGTTGTTGTTGTTGTCTTCAATGTTATTATTTTAGAAAAATCTACAAGGACTTGACTATGCATTGCCACTGCAGAACGGGCAGGGGAATTCATAATAAATGTAAAGTAGAATAAATGGATGAAGTACAAATAATAAAAGAAAAATATTTTGATAGTACGTTGAGATTACAGTGAACGGGCTTGAGAACTAATCACCTCAAGATCTCCAAACATTCCACGTTCGACCCTACAAAGCATAATCGTAAGATGGAAATGTTAAGGAGCCTTTCAAGAGGAGAAAAATGTTTTTTTTTTTTATTAAGTGAAAGTGTTTTAATAGTCGTTGGCAATAAATTTCTTTACATTGGTATTCTATTTATAAGAACCCTGATGTGAAATTTATTAGCCTGTGCGATAC
>JANJGK010009039.1:0-23683 GCA_039081455.1 Macrobrachium rosenbergii
ATTAATTGGTGTTTTTTTTTTCCTTTTAGTTTTCTGAAAAGGAAACTGTTGTCGAGGGTTTGTCTGTCCGTCCGCACTTTTTTTCTGTCCGCAGTTTTCCTGTCCGCACTTTTTTCTGTCTGCAGTTTTCCTGTCCGCACTTTTTTGTCCACACTTTTCTGTCCGCCCTCAGATCTTAAAAGCTACTGAGGCTAGATGGCTGCAAATTGGTATGTAGATCATCCACCCTCCAATCATCAAACATACCAAATTGCAACCCTCTAGCCTCAGTAGTTTTTATTTTATTCAAGGTTAGAGTTAGCCATAATCGTGCTTCTGGCAACGATACACGACAGGCCACCACGGCCGGCTGAGAGTTTCGCGGGCCGCGGCCCATACAACATTACACCGAGACCACCGAAGGATAGACCTGTTTTCGGTGGCCTTGATTATGAAACTTAGGAGCATTTTTTTAATTGTTTTTCTTTCTTCCGTTCTTTCTGTTCTTCTCTCTGTTTTGTTCGACGTGCTGGGAATTTTTTTTGCAAGGTTGATTATTCTGTTATATAGCTTATGATAATTATTATGCCGAGGTTATGAATTTGGTTGTAGTCGTATCTTCGTCCTTTGTGCGCGCAGAATCTTTCGTTTTTGAGGCCCACCTTAAATTGGGACTATTTTTCACTGCAGGTTTCACCAGACACCGGAGTGAGAACGGCGCTCTAAACATTGGCCTGTAGGAAGCACTAGCGGATCCGGGGGAGGGGGCACTGGGTACGTGCCCCCCCCCATGAAAAATAATGATAAAATAATAATATTGAAGATTTAGATAATAATAACATAAATGAGAAATATAAAAATGGGAAAAAATTTAACAATCTAATACAGAAATAATAGTAAAATTTCGAGAGAAGAAAATAATAATAATAATAATAATAATAATAATAATAATAATAATAATAATAATAATAATAATAAATGAGAAATGTAAAAATGAAAAAAAATAAAAATCTAATACAGAAATAATAATAAAATTTTGAGAGAAGAAAAGAAAATAATAATAATAATAATAATAATAATAATAATAATAATAATAATAATAATAATAATAATAATAATGAATTCGCTATGTATGATACCGAATATGTGTACTATGAAAATTGGTGGCCCCCACCCCATGAAATTTTTGTGGATCCGCTAGTGATAAATTTTGGTATCTAAGGAAATAAAGAAGGCTTGTGTGTATGTATTGGTCATCAGCGAACAGCATCTTCAGAACGCAACCCTTTTCATTCCTTTTACTGTACCCCCGTTCATATTCTCTTTCACCCATCTTGCTATCCACCTTCCCCTAACAGTTATTTCATAGTGCAACTGCTTTGAGGTTTTCCTCCTGTTACACCTTTCAAACCTCTCACTCTCAATTTCCTTTCCAGGGCTGAATGACCTCATCGCAGGTCCCAGTGCTTGGCCTTTGGCCTAAACTCTGTATTCCATTCCTAAGGGTAAAAATACCAGTAAATGTTTGTTTTCATTTTGTCGTCCGTGCGCACTTACACATTTTAAATCTGGGCATGTAGACTTTTAAATCTGGACATGTAGACTTTTAAATCTGGGCATGTAGACTTTTAAGTCTGGACATGTGCACTTTTAAATCTGGGCATGTAGACTTTCAAATCTGGACACATAGACTTTTAAATCTGGATATGTAGACTTTTAAATCTGGACATGTAGGCTTAAATCTGGACATGTAAGCTTAAATCTGGACAGGTAGGCTTTTAAATCTGGACACGTAGACTTTTAAATCTGGACAGGTAGACTTTTAAATCTGGACATGTAGACTTTCAAACCTGGACATGTAGACTTTTAAATCTGGACACGTAGATTTTTAAATCTGGACGTGTAGACTTAAATCTGAACATGTAGACTTTTAAATTTGGATATGTAGATTTTTAAATCTGGACATTTAGTCTTTTAAATCTGGACACGTAGACTTTTAAATCTGGACACGTAGACTTTTAAATCTGGACATAAAGACTTTTAAATCTGGACATGTAGGCAAACCATCATCCGCTTTTTAGCGCAGCATTTCAAAGGCACGCGATCAACCGTATTTGCCTGATGTTTGTATCGTGCAGTAATAGAACACAAGTGATATTTGCCATAGGCTGTGAAATAATGCATTGGTCCCATTGCGCGCCTGTGGATTTTAGGCCAGTGGGTCTTTGAAGTTGGAAGCAGTATAGGGAGAGAGATATATGAGAGATATATTCCGATATTTCTCCGTTAGATCATGCATTCGGGCCCCTTCGAAAACAGCGGTTACTTTTGGCTCTCGTGACATTTAGCCCCCTTAAGCCTGAGGCCTCGTAAAATTTCTGAAGAACAGGTGTGCCTACTGCGAGTCTGAGGACGCTGGTGCCCTTACTGTATCAATAAACGATGGGCCTCGTAAGGGTGGGGGGGGATAGTGCCTTTCATTCATTTTTACTGTACCCCCATTCATATTCCCTCTCTTCCATATTACTTCCCTCAAACCTCTCCTAACAGTTGATGCATAGTGCAACTGCGAGTTTTTTTTCGTCCCGTTACACCTTTGTAACTCTTCAGTTTTCTGTAAAAGAAAACTATTGTGCCGGCTTTGTCTGTCCGTCCGCACTTTTTCTGACCGCCCTCAGATCTTGAAAACTACTGAGGCTACAGGGCTGCAAATTGGTATGTTGATCATCCACCCTTCAATCATCAGACATACCAAATTGCAGCCCTCTAGCCTCAGTAGTTTTGATTTTATTTAAGATTATAGTTAGCCATAATCATGCTTCTGGCCACCACCGGCCGTGGTTACAGTTTCACGGGCCGCGGCTCATACAGCGTTATACCGAGACCACCGAAAGATAGATCTGTTTTCGGTGGCCTTGATTATACGCTGTAGCGGCTGTACAGAAAACGTGATTGCGCCGAAGAAACTTCGGCGCATTTTTTACTTGATTATTATCAATTTCCGTTTCAGCGCTGAGTGACCCCATAGGTCCCAGCGCTTTTCCTAAGGCCTAAATTGTATATTCCATTCTAATAAACGAATGAATTCGCATTATTGTTGGATTAAACTGTGTAAATCGACGTTTCGGCGATTTTGTTCATTGTCACTAGAAATGAACCTTAAACAGCTTACATTACAAATACTTACGGGATGAGGTTGCTAGCCCCCCGTCTTGTCTGTAGAAGTTCAGGACGATTAAGTAGGCTTCTGGCATAACTCACCGTTGCGTACTTTCGATACTGAGATGATGTGTCGTTGTGAATTTAAGTATTAGATAATGTTTGGGGATAAGTATTAGACGAAATTTGGCATCACCCAACAAGGCAGAACCAGGCCTAAAGCAGAGAAAGTACTCTCTCTCTCTCTCTCTCTCTCTCTCTCTCTCTCTCTCTCTCTCTCTCTCTCTCTCTCTCCTCTATGTAAGTATGAAGATTACTTTAATTTTATTTTGACGTTTGGGAGATGTTCTGGGTATTGTGGTGTTCTTTAGTCATTCTCTCTCTCTCTCTCCTCTCTCTCTCTCTCTCTCTCTCTCTCTCTCTCTCCTCTCTCTCTCTCTCTCTCTCTCTCATTTCAAAAATGTCAAAACACCATTATGCAGCATTTATACCAGACAAACCAAAACTCTCTCTCTCTCTCTCTCTCTCTCTCCTCTCTCTCTCTCTCTCTCTCTCTCTCTCCTCTCTCTCTCTCTCTCTCTCTTTAAAAAAATTTAAAAAAATTTCAAAACACCATTATCCAGCATTTATACAAACAAAACAAAACTCTCTCTCTCTCTCTCTCTCTCTCTCTCTCTCTCTGAAAAAGTTTAATTTTATGTTGTCGTTTGAGAGATGTTCTCGGTATTGTGGAGTTCTTTGATCATAGTCTCTCTCTCTCTCTCTCTCTCTCTCTCTCTCTCTCTCTCTCTCTCTCTCTCTCTCTCTCTCTCTCCCTGAGCACGTACTACTACTGTACCACTTTGGTGCCATCTGCCGCCCGCGGCCAGTACTGGGAGCCCAGCTGACCGTAATGGCTCAATCAACGCCACCAAGAAACCGTATTTTAGCCTTAAATGTCTGTCTGGACGAGTCGGCGGCGCTGTTTCCTTAGGCCTAGGCCATCCAGAAACGGGCTCATGCCTCGTTAAATGCGACCAGGTTCTGTGGTATTCAAACCATCGCCCACGAAATTGTAATGATAGGCCTACGCTCTGTTCACCTGTGGAGTACCACAGACCATTTACATGGCTTTGATTTCAGTCTATTGGTGGCCACACACACTCACACACAAAGAGAGAGAGAGAGAGAGAGAGAGAGAGAGAGAGAGAGAGAGAGAGAGAGAGAGAGAGAGAGAGAGCGAGAGTTTTGTTTGCCTGTATATATGCTGGATAATGGTGTTTTGAAATTTTTGAAATTCTTTAAATGAGAGAGAGAGAGAGAGAGAGAGAGAGAGAGAGAGAGAGAGAGAGAGAGAGAGAGAGAGAGAGAGAGAGTTTTGCTTGTTTGTGTAAATTCTTGATGATGGTGTTTTGAAAGTTTTGAAATGAGAGAGAGAGAGAGAGAGAGAGAGAGAGAGAGAGAGAGAGAGAGAGAGAGAGAGAGAGAGAGAGAGAGAGAGAGAGAGAGAGAGAGAGAGAGAGAGACTTGTGAAGGGTTGGTAGTTTGTATAACTTAAATGGTGAAGGGAGTAGAAATATATATATACATATATATGTATATATGTTTGTATACATATACACACATTATATATATGTATGTATAAGGTGCTTATAATAATAATAATAATAATAATAATAACAATAATAATAATAATAATAATAATAATAAAGCCAGATATTGCCATATAATGATTTAACTACTACTCTATATTTAAAATATATATATAAACCGACGTATATATTAAGGTCATTTTTATCCCGATTCTTCTTAAGCAGCTGTTGTTGATGTACAAATTCCCTCGGCCCTAAAATCCGACTCGCTTGGGAATCGAACCTTTACTTACCGAGACTGAGAGAGAGAAGAAAAAGTTAATAGACTTTTGCTACAACAAAGTTACCGAAGAACTTTTAGATCTAAATGGAAGTTGTTTGGGGGAGTTTTGTATCATGGGAATAAGGGAGGTCTCTACGTTCTCCCCCCGTAGGGGGGCCGGGTTAGTGCTGTCAGTGCACTTCATGGGGTACTCTGTAGGCATTACTAAAGGTTCTTTGTAGCGTTCCTTCCTTAGGCCCCTAGCTGCACCTGTAGTAACAATTACAAAAACATTTGCAAAACATCTACAAAAACAACCAACTTTGGAAAGTGAAAAGTTGAAACTTCATCTGCCTGAAGTCCGCTTTCATATAACTGACCTCTAAGTTACTGTAGGCATTACTTTCGGCTCTCTGCAGCGTCCCTCGGCCCTTACCTACAAACTCTATAATGTCATTTACTATACCTCCGTTCATATTCTCTTTATTCCATCTTACTTCCCTTAACCGTCTCCTGACAGTTGTTCCAGTATTATTTTCAGCGCTTAATGACATCATCATATATAGGTCCCAGCGCTTGGCGTTTGGCGTGAGTTCATTATAATTTTTAGTACCTGTTCATTTATTTATTTGTGTTGCAAACTCATCTTTCACATTGGTACCGAGTAATTGCTTTCTAAATGATCTGATTGATGCAAAAATTAGTGTTTTTTTTTTTTAGATCTTTTTTGCTTTTATAATTATGATTGTTTAGTTTATTTTTTATTCGTTGGTTTTTTTAGGGAGACAGTTATAATTTTCGTTTGTAGATATTTTAAGGAACTTGGTTATTATTATTATTTTTATTATGATTATTATTATTATTATTATTATTATTATTATTATTATTATTATTATTATTATTATTATTATTATTCAGAAGATTATCCCTATTCTTCTTCTTCTTCTTCTTCTTCTTCTTCTTCTTCTTCTTCTTCTTCTTATTGTTATTATTATTATTATTATTATTATTATTATTATTATTATTATTATTATTATTATTATTATTATTATTATTATTATTATTATTATTCAGAAGATGAACCCTATCCATATGGGGCAAGCCCACCAAAGGGGCCACTGACTTGAAATTCAAGCTTCCATAGAATACTATTATTATTATTATTATTATTATTATTATTATTATTATTATTATTATTATTATTATTATTATTATCATTATTATTAGGGAGAAGTAAGAGGAGGTAAATGGAAATAAAGAAAGAGGAGATCAGTTATAAAAAAAAACGGATAAATTAACAGATCAATACTTACGCCATAGTGAACACCTTGATATTCTTTGCAAGCTTGAATTCCAAGTCAGTGGCCCCTGTGGTGGGCTTGGTCCATACGAATAGGGTTCATCTTCTGAATAATAATAATTATAATAATAATAATAATAATAATAATAATAATAATAATAATAATAATAATAATAATAATAATAAATAAATAAGTCAGTGGCCCCCTTGGTGGGCTTGTTCCATACGAATAGGTATCATCTTCTGAATAATAATAATAATAATAATAATAATAATAATAATAATAATAATAATAATAATAATAATAATAATAAGTCAATGGCCCCTTTGGTGGGCTTGTTCCATATGAATAGGTATCATCTACTGAATAATAATAATAATAATAATAATAATAATAATAATAATAATAATAATAATAATAATAATAATAATAATAATAATAATATGCCAGTGGCCACTTTGGTGGGCTTGTTCCATATGAACAGGGCTCATCTACTGAATAATAATAATAATAATAATAATAATAATAATAATAATAATAATAATAATAATAATAATACGTACCAGTGAATATTTCCACACGCGTCTGAGTTAACCTGGCGTCTAGCAGAAAGTTTCCTGTTGACATTTCCCCAGGTTTCCCAGTCCCGTCGCTCTCCTGACGGGCGTGCTATCGGTACCCCTCTTCTTATTATTGACGAGAGGCCCGTCTCAGCTGATCCTTCTTAGGCCAGCTGGACGAGTGACGCTAGTCCCGTTGGAGGATAAACCTAAATAGGAGATTGTCTAAGGAGCTCTCTCCCAACAGGCTGGGAGATTGTTGACACAGCGTCGTCCATTGCTTAGAAGCGGCAGCGTCGGCGATCAATGGACACGAAATCTCTCTCCCCTGTGTCGTAGTAAATATATATATATATATATGTTGACACTCTCTTAAAGCTGACCTGGCACGACCCCTCCTCCCCCCCCTCCCAAAACATTTCCCCATCTTTTTTTTTTTCATCGGCTTTCTCTTATCGATTTTTTTTTCTTTCGACCGACTTTAAGTTTCAAGGGACCCCAGGCAAATATCGGTCAGGATAGTATTATTATTATTATTATTATTATTATTATTATTATTATTATTATTATTATTATTATTATTATTATTATTATTATTATTCAGAAGATGAACCCTATTCATATGGAACAAGCCCACCAAAGGGGCCATTGACTTGAAATTCAACTTCCAAAGAATATTATTATTATTATTATTATTATTATTATTATTATTATTATTATTATTATTATTATTATTATTATTATTGAAGAAGTAGGAGGAGGTGAAAGAGAGTACAGAAAGAAGAGATCTCGCTTACTAAAAAAAGAAGAACAAATTAATAAATTAACAAAAAGATAAAATTGTATTAAATGCATGGAGAATAGCATTAGGGCAGTAATGCACTAATATAAAGAGTTTCATAGATCTTAAGAATACGATTGAGGATGAAAAGTCATTTTTGTAATCATTTTAATTTTCTGTTAAAGAAAACTATTGTGCCGGCTTTGTCTGTCCGTCCGCACTTTTTCTGTCCGCCCTCAGATCTTAAAAACTACTGAGGCTAGAGGGCTGCAAATTGGTGTGTCGATCATCCACCCTCCAAACATCAAACATACCAAATTGCAGACCTCTAGCCTCGGTAGTTTTTATTTTATTCAAGGTTAAACTTTGCCATAATCATGCGTCTGGCAACGATATAGGACAGACCACCACCTGGCCGTGGTTAAAGTTTCATGGGCCGCGGGTCATACAGCATTATACCGAGACCACAGAAAGATAGATCTATTTTCAGTGGCCTTGATTAAACGATGTACAAAAAACTCGAATGAGCCGAAGAAACTTCGACGCATTTTTTACTTGTTTTTATTTGTTCCTGCACAAATACAAACTTCCGGTCTGTACGGAGCTTGCGGAAGCGAGGTGAGTCTTATGTAAGGTTTTGTTAGTTAGGAAAGACACAAATTACTTTAAAAATTGGGTATCTTTCAATTATGAACCAACAATTTCTCTGTGATTATTATAGTGCACTGTACAGGCGTTACTTAAGGTTTTTTTGTAACGTCCCTTCCTGAGGCCCCAAGCTGCACCCCCTGCCATTCCTTTTACTGCACCTCCGTTCATATTCTCTTTCTTCCATCTTGCCATACACCCTCTCCTAACAATTGTTACACCTTTCAAAGCTTTAGACTGTGTTACCGTTTCAGCGCCGAATGACCACACAGGTCCCACCGCTAGGCCTTTTGGCCTCAACTCTATATTCCAACATTCCCTCCTGCAATTAAATCGTCCACAGGGGAAACTGTAAGATAAATTCCACATCCGTGACGCCTTCCCATTCGACCTTGGAAGTCGATGACACTCCAAGTCTCTTGAAGCGAGCTGGGAATTGACACAAATGAGTGACTCCTAATTCGTGTTTTAAGTCGAGTTGGGTTACGAGGTTCCTGTTCGGGACGAGACTTTCAATCAGATATTTCATTTTTTTGTTTTTGTTAGAGATATAATGTGTATAATCTCTTTTATACGGTTTTTATTTGCGCAATGTTTGTCGTATATTTTTTTATTTTTGCATGTATGCTGAGAGTTGCTGTGATGCCAGTATTATTATTATTATTATTATTATTATTATTATTATTATTATTATTATTATTATTATTATTATTATTATTATTATTATTATTCAGAAGATGAACCCTATTCATAAGGAACAAGTCCACCACAGGGGCCATTGACTTTAAATTCAAACTTCCAAAGAATATTATTATTATTATTATTATTATTATTATTATTATTATTATTATTATTATTATTATTATTATTATTATTCAGAAGAAGGACCCTATTCATATGGAACAAGCCCACCACAGGGGCCACTGACATGAAATTCAGGAAGCTTCCAGAGAACATTGTGTTCATTCGAAAGAAGTAACAGAAAAAGGAGATCAGTTATTAGAAAAACAGATAAATTAACAAATCAACAAATAAATAGATAAAACTGCAAGTAAATTATTAAAATGCAAGGAGAACTGTATTAGGGCAGCAATGCACTGCACCTTCGCTTGAACTTCTGAAGTTCCAGTCACACGACATCCTCTGAAGGGAGGCTGTTCCACAGTCCAACGGTGTGAGTCAACAGTAGATTGTATTTATTCATTTATTTATTATTTATTGAGTAACAAAACATCGTTGTGCATCACACAAATAATTCGTATTTTTATCAGTTAACAGATATTGCAGCATACTTGTGCTTGTACAGGAACGATATTATATGTGATGCGAGTTTCAGCGGCCTTATTTTCCCAGGTGGCGTCCTGCAAGGGGAGAGTCCCTCCATAATTGATGATTTTACACTCGTGTGCGATCTCTGATGAAACTAGCACACACTGGCCTGGATAGTTTAGCAATAAAGGTGGCATGTACATTGCTTGCGTCCTTCAGTATTGTATGATGTTATTGCTTTCGCTGGGACATTTGACTCGTGTGTGTGTGCGTGCGTATGTATAGACATAGGTTATATATATATATATATATATATATATATATATATATATATATATATATATATATATATATATAACCACACTTTAACTCGAGGAAATATAAAAATCTGGATTTAAACCTTGACCGGTTTCGACATGTATTTAAGCCAGTGTCACTGTAATTAAAGGTTGTAATTACAATTACCACGAAATCTTCGCTAACTTATACTTTTCCATACGTCATGCAGTAGCCTTTGTAATGATGAAGGAAGAATATGAAAATAAGAATATGCAATTTGACGGCATTCTTGAGGATAGAGTTGAACGTTTGAATGTTACGTGCGTACACTTAAAATACCGTGGTAGGCGAGAGATCCTTTTAGAACTGTGGAATCCTTAAAGGATTACTGTCTCCGTTCAGGAGTTTCAGGTTCACTGGCAACTCATCCTTGGCATGTTCTCAGGATATCCGGTCGTAAAATATGATGCCACGTCATTGTTCAAAACAAAGCACTCCGTCAATTATAACTTTTGTATTTCTTACTGTAAGAAAGGGGAAAGTGAAGTGCTGTATTTTGTATTTATTGTATTATTATTATCATTATTTTTTTTATTATTTTCATTATTATGATTCAAAAAGAAGATGAACCCTATTCATATGGAACAAGCCCACCAAAGGTGCCATTGACTTGAAGTTCAAGCTTCCAAAGATTATTATTATTATTATTATTATTATTATTATTATTATTATTATTATTATTATTCAAAAGAAGAACTCTATTCGTGCCACTGACTTGAAATTGAAGCTCCCAAAATTATTATTATTTTTATTATTATTATTATTATTATTATTTAAATTATTATTATTATTGTTATTATTATTATTATTATTATTATTATTCAAAGAAGATGAACCCTAATCATATGGAACAAGCCCACCAAAGGGGCCACTGACTCGAAATTGAAGCGTCCAAAGATGATTATTATTATTATTATTATTATTATTATTATTATTATTATTATTATTATTATTATTATTATTATTATTATTATTATTCAAAAGAAGATGAACCCTAGTCATATGGAACAAACCCACCAAAGGGGCCACTGACTTGAAATTCAAGAAACTCCCAAAGAAGGTAAAGAAATATACAGAAAGCGGAGATCAGTTATTAGACAAACAGATAAACTACAAAACAAAGATATCACTATTTCTCTCACTTCCTCCTTTTTCCAGTGCCGGAAGTCCTTGACCTTTTGTGACCTTTTGTATTCCCTGGGGCGGTTGATTATCTTCTTGATGCCATGTGAACATAAAATGTTCATTAGTATCTGTCTGTCGTTGCATAAGACGGGGAGGAGAGGCTCCTATTATTCATTGTCAGTTCCTTTTTCAATTTATCTATCTATATATATATATATATATATATATATATATATATATATATATATATATATATATATGTATATATATATATGTATATATAGATATGTAGATATATATGCATAGCCTATATATAAATATATGTATAAATGTGATTTGATATTACTTTATGGAAATTGCCTTTTAAATGTAATTTGATATAAAGTTGTGGAAATTGCCCCCATAAAAGTAATTTGGTAAAAGGTTATGGAAATTGCCATCATAAATGTAATTAGATATACAGTTATGGAAATTGCCCTATAAATGTAATTTGATAGAATGTGATGGAAATTGCCACCACAAGTGTAATTCGATGTAAATTTATGGAAATTGCCCCCCGTAAATGTAATTCGACATATAAAGTTATGGAAATTGCCCCTGTAAATGTAATTCAATAGAAAGTTATGGAAATTGCCACCATAAATGTAATTCGATATACAGTTATGGAAATTGCCACCATAAGTGTAATTTTATATAGTTATGGAAATTGCCTCCATAAATGTAATTGATATAAAGTTATTGAAATTCCCCCCGCAAATGCAATTCGATGTAAAGTTATGGAAATTGCCCCCGTAAATGTAATTTGATATAAAGTTATGGAAATTGCCCCATAAATGTAATTTGATATAAAGTTATGGAAATTGCCCCATAAATGTAATCAAAGTTATGGAAATTGCCACCATAAATGTAATTCGATGTAAAGTTATGGAAATTGCCCCGTAAATGTAATTCGATGTAAAGCTATGGAAATTGCCCCTGTAAATGTAATTTGATGTAAAGTTATTGAAATTTCCCCATAAATATATTTTGATATAAAGCTATGGAAATTGCCCCATAAATGTAATCTGATTTAGTTATGGAAATTGCCACCATAAGTGTAATTCGATGTAAAGTTATGGAAATTACCCCCGTAAATGCAATTCTATATATAAAGTTATTGAAATTGCCCCATAAATGTAATTCGATAGAAAGTCACTTTAGTTCAATATTAACGAATTTTATTACAGCATTCATGAAAGCCAGTTGCCATAAATGAGTTTCTTTATTTTTTATCTTTCCAGGTACGTGCCGTTTGCATTCGCTGTGGTCAGTATGGCGACCTTTTTTCTAGCGGTTTATAAAGTTTTTTTTTCTTTATTCTCCCGGGTAAGTTTTATTGTGCTGTCTTGGCAATCAGGAAAAGCGTGTTTGTGAGGTAAGTTCCTCCACTACTTTGCCCACTCTCAGTTTTCAAGTTTGTGGAACAGCCCCAATGGAATGCTACAGGAGGCTTTCTCCACGCATTATTATTATTATTATTATTATTATTATTATTATTATTATTATTATTATTATTATTATTATTATTATTATTCAATAGATGATACCTTTTCGCAAGGAGCAAGCCCACAGGGGCCATTGACATTATTATTATTATTATTATTATTATTATTATTATTATTATTATTATTATTATTATTGTTATTCAGTAGATGATACCTATTCATATGGAACAAGCCCACCAAAGGGTCCATTGACTTATTATTATTATTATTATTATTATTATTATTATTATTATTATTATTATTATTATTATTATTATTATTATTATTATTATTATTCAGAAGATGAACCCTATTCGTATGGAACAAGCCCACCAAAGGGGCCACTGACTTGAAATCCAAGAAGCTTCCAAAGAATATTAAGGTGTTCATTACGAAGAAGTAAGAGGAAGTAAAGTAAAATACAGAAAGAAGAAATGACACTTATCAAGAAGAAAATTAATAAATATATAAACAGATAAAAAAGTATTAATGAAAGGGACGAAAAGGCCCACGAATGCTCGTGCAGTAGAGAAGTGAAGTTCATTTAGACATTTTCGTTCATGAGACTTTTTGATCTATACCACGAAGCCCCGCAGGGGGGGCGTGTATTGCCGTCAGTGCACCTCATGTGGTGCACTGTAGGCATTACTAAAAAGTTCTTTGCAGCGTGCCTTCCTTTGGTCCCTAGCTGCTGCAACGCCTTTCATTCATTTTACTGTACCTCCATTCATATTCTCTCTTCCGTCTTGCTGTCCACCCTCTCCAAACACTTGTTTCATAGTGCAACTGCTTTGAGGTTTTCCTCCTTTTACACCTTTCAGCAGCTGAATGACCTCATAGGTCCCAGTGCTTGGCTTTTTGCCTAAAAAACCACTGGCCTACAAGACAGTTTCCATTCTAATGCCCCCTTTTAAAAAAGATGTTTTCGTACCTTTATGTCTTTGTAAACTTCGTAATATTTTTTCCCAGTACAGCTGAAGAGGACCTTAGTGAAGGTCGAAAGCAGCTGTTCTGTTTACTCACTTAAATTTTGTTGTGTAAAGTGGCTTTTTCTTAACCAATTGCTGTTTGTTCCGGGATGCAAATTCCTGAGATGTATGCTAGTATTACACTGGTATTGTTAGGTTAGGTTAGGGTGGGTTGGGTTAGATTAGGTTAGGCTAGGTCAAAATATGCTAGGTAATTTGGGTGTGGGAAACATAATGAGATAATTTTCAAGAAAATTGTATGGTTAGTTTTTTAGATATGGCGTCCCGCTTTTTCCAGGGAAAGGTCTCGGTACTCGGTTACGCCTCGGGAAAATGCTTCCGGAGCTGATCACTTGCGTTTGGCGAATGTAACATTTCACCAAAAAGCCCGAGGCTTCAGAACCCTTTTCTAAACGACTGGTATGAGCTTCATGACGAAGTTTGCGCGGTGACTGGTGTGAACTTCATGACGAAGCTTACGCGGTGACTGATGGACCGGTAAATTTGTGGCTTTCAACCGCATGAAGTTTGGACAAGGCCTTTTAGATAGATCTTGGGCTTGGATATTTATGTGCATTAAATGGTTCTCGTTTTGTTTTCTGTGCGGTTTTTCTTGGTTCCTTCGTTTACTCGCAGCGGTTTTTCGTGTTTCCCTCATTTACTCGCGGCGGTTTTTCGTGTTTCCCTCATTTACTCGCGGCGGTTTTTCGTGTTTCCCTCATTTACTCGCGGCGGTTTTTCGTGTTTCCCTCATTTACTCGCGGTGGTTTTTCGTGTTTCCCTCATTTACTCGCGGCTTTATGTTCGGTTTGATTGAAACTGGAGGTGGGGTTGCTTGCAGTTTTAGATGTTGTTGCTTGCAGTTATATATGTTGTTGCTTGCGGTTTTGTATGTTGTTGCTTGCGGTTTTGTATGTTGTTGATTGTGGTTTTATGTGTTGTTGCTTGTGGTTTTATATGTTCCTCTCCTGGGGATGGTTGGGTCTTCCAAAGCCTTTGGCGTTTGTTTCGGGACTTTGCTGCTCTCTCTCTCTCTCTCTCTCTCTCTCTCTCTCTCTCTCTCTCTCTCTCTCTCTCTCTCTCTCTCAACATTATATATATATATATATATATATATATATATATATATATATATATATATATATATATATATATACATATATATATATATATCTCAGACATGAACCTCGCAACAGAGCGGTGCCAGATGGTGGTAATATGTTTTTCGAAAGCAAGTCTTTTGGGGGGATGGATTAACTGTATAATGACGCTTTCTATTTGTCGTCGCGTTCCTTGCGACATGTTTTCAACTCTTGTCCCTTTTTCTGTCTTATAATTCACTGGCCGCACTGACCACCTGTTTACCTCTACTCTGAGGGTCCGGCCGCCGGAGAGTTTAAAAGTAATGAGGGGAAATATCCGCTGCATTGTTGGAAGGAGTGTACTATCTAGCCGCGAAGGAAGGGGGAGGAGCGTACTACCCAACCGCGAAGGAAGGGGGAGCGAGTTGTATGTGATTGTCTGTCCGTCCGCACTTTTTCTGTCCGCCCTCGGATCTTAAAAGCTACTGAGGCTAGAGGGTTGCAAATTGGTATGTTGGTCATCCGCCCTCCAATCATCAAACATACCAGATTGCAACCCTGTAGCCTCAGTAGTTTTTATTTTATTTATGGTTAAAGTTAGCCATGATCGTGCGTCCAGCATCGCTTTAGGTACCAACAACACAGGCCCCACCACCTCACCGTGGCTGAGTTTCATGGGCCGCGGCTAAGAGTTTCGTGGGCTGTGGCTGAAAGTTTCATACAGCATTATACGCTGTACAGAAAACTCGATTGGGCCGAAAAAACTTCAGCACATTTTTTACTCGTTTTTCTGCTTTCCAGAACGCGGAGGGGTTTTGAGGGAACTAGGTTAAGAAATCTGCTAGAGACTGTGTTCATTGAAGCTACGTCCACCATGAATGTTAATCTCCTACCCTGGATTATCCCCTGACCCTTTGTCTCTGAGATTTTAGTTTAAAGAACTTGCTGCCCAGATTAAGAAAGTGTAACCTCACCCCCCCCCTTTCTGTTTTTGTATATAAATTTCTGTCAACTTCTTTTGTATTCAGTGTGAACTTGAAAATGTAGAATAAACTACGAAAGTACTTGTTCAAAGTCCCGTTTTTCACTCACCTTCTGACGTGGATTTAGTGATTATAGATATGTATATATATATATATATATATATATATTATATATTATATATATATATATATATATATATATATATATAATTTTATATGTGTGTGTGTGTGTATGTGTATGTATATAAATTCACTAAATACTTGCGGAATCATTGATAGCAGATGATTTTATACCATAACTGCACAACAAACTGGATAGGCAATAGTTTTTTTAACGCAGTTTTTCTCTTTAGAATATAGTTTACATTTTAAAGGATGTTTATGCTAATTCCAGTACACATGTCAATACATAAATGAATATTATGCATACACACATACATTATATATATATATATATATATATATAATATTATATATTATATATATTATATATATATATATATTATATATTATATATATATATATATATATATATATATATTATATATATATATATTATATATTATATATATTTACATGTACACATAAGTATGTGTTATTGTGCAGTTATGCTATAAAAACATCTGCTACCAAAGACTCTGCAGGTGTTTAGTGAGGTTTTATGTGCGATCATTTCCTTGTTTAGCCGTGTTGTCAAGAAAGCTGCAGTGTCACAGACAAGCTTAAAAATAGCATGATCTTCTGTTATGATTTTTTCATCATTAAGAGATCTTGAGTGAGGGAAATTGGTTATGTAGTCCATATACCTTTTGTTTGTCATTTTATTCGTATTACCTGTATATGTATGTATTATATATAATATATATATATATATATATATATTTATATATAGTATTTAGATATATCATAAAATCTTCTTTCATTCAAGTGAAACCGTCGAGTGTCGGCTATTCCGACCGTGTCTGTGTGTGAATATTAAATCTTGCTTATGTTAATGCATTTTGTTATCTTTATTCTTTATTAATTTATTTATTTTTTCTTTTTTAATAAGTGGGATCTCTATCTTTCTGTATTTCCCTTTACTTCCTCTGCTTATCCTGAATACACCTTAATATTCTTTGGAAGGTGATGTGTCAAGTCAAATGGCCCCTTTGGTGGGCATGCTCCTTGTAATAGGGTTCTTCGAATTGAATAAATAATAATAATAATAATATATAATAATACTAATAATAATAATAATATAATAATAATACTATCGGCCAATGGCTCCTGTGGGCTGTTCCGTATGAGTATGGTTCATCTTCTAAATAATAATAATAATAATATAAAATATTAATATAGTATAATAATTAATAATAATAATAATAATACGGCCAAGGCCTCCTGTGGGGTTGTCATATGAGTAGGTTTTCATCGACTGAATATAATAATAATAATAATAATAATATATTAATAATAATAATAATAATATAAATAATAAATAATCATAATACGGCACAAGGCCCCTGTGGGTTGTTCCATACGAATAGGTTTCAATGCATGACTTAATAATAATAATACTAATAATATTACTAATAATAATAATAATACATTAGAATATAATAATAAATAATCTCTGGCCCGCTGTGGGCTTGTTCCATACGACTAAGTTTCATCTTCTTATATATAAAATAATAATTAATAATAATAATAATATTAACTAATAGTAATAATATAATAATCGCCCCGAGAAACGTTGAAAGGTCCTTTGCAGTGCAGGAACAATAACGCCTCTTGAGCGAAAGTGCCCTTTTACCGGATGGGTCATTACCGTGACACTCCAGTCATCCACCTTTATGGCATGGCTTTCCAGTCGATTGGCAGAAACACAATGCCGGAATCGGGGAAGAATAAAGCGTTGTGGATCGCGTGTTCTGTCTACCAGCGCCTATTCTACTTAGCCGAGTGCTAATCTGTTCCTCTCCACTTTTCTGCCCTGCGCTTTGTAGCTGGTAATTCGTTCTATTGCTTTTGAGTTTTCTGTGAAGAATACTCTTGTGCCGGCTTTGCCAGTCCGCATTGTTTTCTGTCCGCCCTCAGATCTTGAAAACGACTGAGGCTAGAGCGGTGCAGATTGGTATGTTGGTCATCCACCTCCAGTCATCAAACGTACCAAATTGCAGCCCTCTAGCCTGCTCAGTAGTTTTGATTTGATTTAAGGTTAAAGTTAGCCATAATCGTGCTTCTGGCAACGATATAGGCCAGGCCAGCACCGGGCCGTGGTTAAAGTTTCATGGGCTGCGGCTCATACAGCATTATACCGAGACAACGGAGGATAGATCTATTTTCGGTGGACTTGATTATACGGTGTACAGAAAACTCGATTGCGCTGAAGAAACTTCGGCGCATTTATTACTTGTTTTTTCTGTTATTTACTTATTTATTTACCTTTTAGGGAGTTCAGTAAATTTATTTACCTTTTAGGGAGTTCAGTAAATTTATTTACCTTTTAGGGAGTTCAGTAACGGAGTGGTTGTCTCTTGTAGTTTGGAAGAACGCCCTGTACTTGTAGAATCGAGATTATTATTATTATTATTATTATTATTATTATTATTATTATTATTATTATTATTATTATTATACAGAAGATGAATCTTACTCAAATGGTACGAGCCCACCCAAGGGTCCAATGACTTATTATTATTATTATTATTATTATTATTATTATTATTATTATTATTATTATTATTATTTCCTTATTCAGATGGAACAAGCCCAAGTGGACCATTGACTTATCATCATTATGAACCCTATTCATATGGAACAAGCCCACCAAAGGGTCCACTGACTTGAAATTCAGGCTTCCAAAGAATATGTAAGGTGTCCATTCGAAAGAAGTAACAGAAGGTAATGGGATATACAGAAAGAGGAGATCAGTTATTAGGAAAACAGATAAATTAACAAATAAATAAATAAAAAATGTAAGTAAAATATTAAAAAAGAAGGAGAATAGTATTAGGGCCGTTTTAAAAACTCATAACTAACACGCAAAAACACTGCGAAGTTTTCCTCTTGGTACACCTGTCAAACCCTCTCACTGTCAGTTTCAACTTTCAGCGCAGAATGACCTCATCAGAGGGCCCAGTGCTTGGCCTATTTTGGCATAAATCCTAAACTGTTCTTTTCTGTTCTTATATGAAATTGCTTTCGTGACGTAGAAGATTCTCTCTCTCTCTGGTCGAGTCCCCCCCCCCAGACAATTGTGAGGTGGGAGGAGATGAAGGTCGAATCAGTCGACTCTTAACAAGCTGTTATTATGTATCACTTGTGGGAAGGTCCATGACTTGCTATCCAGAAAGCCGTGATGACAGCGGCGGTTTATATATGTATATTTATGTATATGTGTAAATATATATAAACATATATATAGTATAAAAGACAGACAGAGATAAAGTTACATTGTATAGCCTATACATCTTAAAATATATGATACGTACAAGAATAAAATACGTTTTTCAGTGTAGAATTCTTCGAATGTTTCCTTCAGTTATAAAGACTATTAGTCGATGGAGATGTTCCTAAAAACAAACTGGTCTAATTTTCTAATAAAAAGATGCAAAGACATTTAATGTATTGGAATCTATAATGGTACTGTGGTTTCTTTCCAAATGACAGTCTAAATATGAAGCAGGATTGTGATTCAGCATTATTATTATTATTATTATTATTATTATTATTATTATTATTATTATTATTATTATTATTATTATTTGTAAAATTAGGAAAAAGACCTTCTTCAATACAGGTTTTGTTAAACAGAATGGCAGTTTCAACAGCATTTATTTTACATAGTAAACGCTCAATTCGATAAGACAAATTGAGCTTTTACTTTATAAAATGAATGCCGTTGAAATTGCCATTTTGTTTAACGAAACCTTTATTATTATTATTATTATTATTATTATTATTATTATTATTATTATTATTATTATTATTATTATTATTATTCAGAAGCTGAAACCTATTCACATGAAGCAATCCCCCAAAGGGGCCATTGACTTGGAACTCAAGCTTCCAAAGAGTGTAGGTTTCAACCTCCCACCACAGCAGACCCTACACTGCAGCAGTAACTGATCTTGATACAGAGCCAGTGACTTTTCATTGCCCACGGGGAGACTCGAACCCGCGACATCTGAGGATTAGAACGTAATCGTCGTTTCTCAAGGATTAGAAAATAATTATTTCTTAAGGATTAGAAAGTAATCGTTATTTCTTAAGGAATAGAAAGTACTTGTCAGTGCACTGATATAAAAACAGAATAGTGAGCTGGAACGACACTATCATTTTAATTACAATTATCTGGAGGGTGTCAGATGCTGGCAATGTTGTTCTTCCTACATAGATGAGCACATGCCATGTTGAATTATGGGTCTGATAAGGTCATGGGACGACCTTCAACCAGCGGCCTTTAGGTATGAAAAAAGGTACGTCAGCTAAAGGACGCTCTCTGCGGCACTGTTGAAACAGGAGGGCTAAAATGAATAGTAGGTTATCTAGGCCAGGTGTATGTGCATGATTTTAATTCTTTGCTTGGTTATGGGAAACTGTGTTTAGGATATACTTAACAGAGAATAGAGAAAGATTTAGAGAAGCTGCTCAGATGCTTTTTTTTTTAGTTTTCTGTAAAAGAAAACTATTGAGATGGCTTTGTCTGTACGGCCGCACTTTTCCTGTCCGGCCTCAGTTCTTAAAAACTACCGTGGCTAGAGGTCTGCAAATTGGTATGTCATTCATCCATCCTCCAGTCATCAAACATACCAAATTGCAGCCCTCTAATCTCAGTAGTTTTTATTTTATTTAAGGTTAAAGTTAGCCATAACCGTGCGTCTGGCAGTAACATAGGCCAGGCCACCACGTCGCCAGTTAAAGATTCATCAGCCGGGGCTCATACTGCATTACACCGAGACCACCTAAACATAGATCTATTTTCAGTAGCCTTGATTATACGCTGTAGCGTCTGCACAGAGAACTCGATTGCGCCGAAGAAACTACGGCGCAATTTTTACTTGTTTTTTCTCTAAAAGGGCTATAGAAGTATGTGGTTTGGAAACAAATCTGTAATACTGAAAATTAAGGTTTGATGGTGATAGGAAATGCAGAGTGAAGTTGTACTTCCTGCAGCTTCACTCTGAGATTTAGGCTTCCAGATGATTCCCTGAATGTAATTGCATTCGTGTGTGCGTACCCAGAGATGTAGCTAAGAAGATTACATCGTCATGTACGTTTTTTAAATGTACGCCTAATCGCGCGCGCGCGCGTGCTTGCTTAAGTAATTTCCGCCTGGAACTTCTTATATCAGATTTGTCGGTGTTTAGTGTGCTTTCTCAGTGGAAGGGTTTGTGCTTAAAATGCAATTTAGAATTATTGGAGTTCCGAGGTGGTGGGTCAGAAAGGAGGATCTAGAACCATTGATTCTCTCTCTCTCTCTCTCTCTCTCTCTCTCTCTCTCTCTCTCTCTCTCTCTCCTTAGGTTCTAGGTAATCCAAAAGTTAGTGTTTCTCTCTCTCTCTCTCTCTCTCTCTCTCTCTCTCTCTCTCTCTCTCCTTAGGTTGTAGGTAATAAAAATATTAGTGTCCTCTCTCTCTCTCTCTCTCTCTCTCTCTCTCTCTCCTTAGGGTGTAGGTAATCAAAATATTAGTGTCCTCTCTCTCTCTCTCTCTCCTCTCTCTCTCTCTCTCTCTCTCTCTCTCTCTCTCTCTCTCTCTCTCTCTCTCGCAGTTAGTATCCCCAGCTCTCGTAAATTTCAGTTGTCAGGACAAAAGAAGATAATGCGAGAGCTTTGTCGCAGTAAATGAGTTCTGCTTTAAAAGGATTTATTTCGTGATTCAGGGATGAGATGACTACATTATTCCGGCCGATCGCTCGCGACCGCTGGAAAAAAAATGCATCTTTTATGGTTTATTTAAAAGTTATTTTTCCTGTTTCATGGCTGGGCTTTGTTCAGAGGTAGTGAGGTGTGTGTGTGTATATGTATATATACGTATGTATAGCTGAACACGAAGATATGGAACGTGATGAATATATCAGTGTAAGGCTGCTAAGTAAAGGGACAGGAAGTCGAAAGGCCTTGATTCCCTTTCCTTCGTGGGTTTTGTATTGATTTCTATACACATATATACATGTGTATGTATATATATTGTTAGCGGCACACATATGGTGCTATTGTTTTTCTGTGATAGATTTGGTGCATTCAAACCATGTACGTGAACCATTCATGTGCCAAAATAATCATCTTGAATCTTATTGACGAAGATCCTTTTCGTATGCAATAATTATTTTCTGTGGAAACATACTGTCAAATGTATGATGGCATAATAATATTAATGATATTAATAACAGTACTCGGTTATCTTAGGTTTTAAGTTTGGCCGGCCAGCTCTGTAAAAGAGAAGTGTCCTGTAGGCCTAATGGGAATTTGTAACTTTTAAGAGTAGGAAATTTATTGTAGACTGAAAGTGCTGTTTGAGGGAAACTTATTGTAGATTAAAAGTGCTGTTTTTTGAGGGAAATTTATTGTAGATTGAAAGTGCTGTTTGAGGGAAATTTATCGTAGACCGAAAGTGCTGTTTGAGGGAAATTTATTATAGACTGAAAGTGCTGTTTGAGGGAAATTTATCGTAGACTGAAAGTGCTGTTTGAGAGAAATTTATAGTAGACTGAAAGTGCTGTTTGAAGGAAATTTATCGTAGACTGAAAGTGCTGTTTGAGGGACATTTATCGTAGACTGAAAGTGCTGTTTGAAGGAAATTTATCGTAGACTGACAGTGCTGTTTGAAGGAAATTTATCGTAGACTGAAAGTGCTGTTTGAAGGAAATTTATCGTAGACTGAAAGTGCTGTTTGAAGGAAATTTATCGTAGACTGAAAGTGCTGTTTGAAGGAAATTTATCGTAGACTGAAAGTGCTGTTTGAAGGAAATTTATCGTAGACTGAAAGTGCTGTTTGAAGGAAATTTATCGTAGACTGACAGTGCTGTTTGAAGGAAATTTATCGTAGACTGAAAGTGCTGTTTGAGGGAAATTTATTGTAGACTGAAAGAGCTGTTTGAGGGAAATTTATTGTAGGCTGAAAGTGCTGTTTGAGGGAAATTTATTGCAGACTGAAAGTGCTGTTTGAGGGAAATTTATCGTAGACTGAAAGTGCTGTTTGAAGGAAATTCATACTGGAGTGCTTGTGCTTGCAAGTCCATCATCATTTTTGACTCAGTGTGAAATTTCAAGCCAGTTCAGGATGCCTAGGTAACAATCGCAAGAGGATTGTTTTAACCATTAAAGAACCTCGTCATGATACAGTGACGAAATTTCGAAATTTTCCTCCTGTTACACCTTTCAGACCTTCTTGCTATCAATTTCTCTTTCAGCGCTGAATGACCTCATAGGTCCTGGCGCTTGGCTTTTGGCCTAAATTCCATATTCTATTCTATTCTTTTTCTGTCTCAACATCTTGGAAAGCGTAGCTGGGAGACAAATGTCGCCTCCTAATCTTGTTTTCAATCCCCCTGCCCAGAGACGGAAGAGGCACTCAGGTTTGTTGTAATGACCATTGTCAGAACTTGTCCCATTAGTTATGGTTGGAGAAGAAGAAGAAGAAGAAGAAGAAGAAGAAGAAGACGAAGAAGAAGAAGAAGAAGAAGAAGAAGAAGAAGAAGAAGAGGGGGGGGGGGGGAGGACTGGCGGCCATAATGGCTGTGATTTTTCACAGTAAGGTGACCGGTTTGACAAGTCCGGAGACATGACAGTTGGGATTCGCCAGCCACGTGTAGCCCAAGAAAACCTGATCGTTTAGAACTTTTGGCACCAAATACAACGTTCGATACGAACAGATAAGCGCAGAAAAAGTCGAGACATCGGCGTAGACAGGAGAAGGTCTGCTCCTGTTGGACTTGAGAAGTCTGTTGAAATAAGTGACTGCGTCTGCTGGACTTTAGAAGTCTGTTGAAATAAGTGACTGCGTCTGTTGGACTTTAGAAGTCTGTTGAAATAAGTGACTGCGTCTGCTGGGCTTTAGAAGTCTGTTGAAATAAGTGATTGTCTTGCGCTTGCATCTGAGAGCTGCGTTGTTTATAAGCTAAACTAGTAAAAAATGCGCCGAAGTT
>JANJGK010009040.1:0-23680 GCA_039081455.1 Macrobrachium rosenbergii
CATTATTTTTAAATGACTTAATTTAAGTGTATTCATACGTTTAAGAGCGTTAATTTACTTAAACATTTTCAGTTTGTGACCATCGACCGAGAGTTAAGACTCGCCTCATAAGAATATACATTGAGAAGTTCACGTCGCTGGACAAATGTTGGAGCCTAAATGGATCATAATACCAAGGTAAGATCCTCTTGCATGCTATGATTCCTAGCGATGACACTGTTCAATTTATATTTAATAGTTATTATACAGTTTTAGCATCTCTTGTGACACAATTTGCTGAATTCGATTTATAATACAAAGTTTACCTTTTCACTAGCATTCATATAGCCACTTTCCTGTGTGCACTTTTCCAGAAAGCACAGTGTGCTTTGCTGATGCAGATTTTCATTCCTCTTCTATCCAGTTTGATCTTCCCCATTTAAATATTTCTATGAGTTCAGTATATCATTCTACTAATTGTTTACACAACAACAACAACAACTACTACTACTACTACTACTACTACTACTACTACTACTACTACTACTACTACTACTACTGTCCTTAAGCTATGGGGCTGGTTGCCGTAATACGTCTGACAGAAGGATTTCCTCTATTAAACCCTTGATTCTCCAAATCTTCCCTCACTTATCACGCCATCAAATCCTTTACCTCCCTCTCGAACTTCTACCTCTAACAGATTCCATACAAGTCCTCTTCACTCCATCCCCTTCCTTCATCCTTACCTCATGCCCCAACCATCTCTATCTCTACCGTTTTTTCAGTAATCTGTCACTCCAGCGCTTCTAATTTATTGTATTCATTCTCTAGCCTTTCATATAACGAGATCTCCAAAGTCCACTTCGATACCTATGTTGCTGTTTCTCCTTTCTTCTGAATGCCCATGTTTCTGAGTCATCATAACTAATAGATCTTTAGTTTATCTAGCATTCTTTTTTCACACTCCCCCTGCCACCTACTTCCATTTCCCACGAGCTGCTTTTATCCAGCATTCAACCTCAGTTTTGCACCCTACTTTCTGGCTTATAATGGGTCCCCAAACTTGAAATTCTATTCTAGTTTGTATGAATAACCTAACCCCTTCCTCTTCCCTGGACACCATAACCTCGCTTTTACTCAAATTTCCTTTCATACCACCCTTCTTTGCAATTCCTATGTTTCTGCCTCAATCACCAGATCATCCACAATTAACGATTTCATAGTTTTCATTCTTAATCCCCGCTAAAAACATCCGTAAATCAATAAAAACAAAATTGGGGCAAGTGCCGATATACGATGTAACCCAGCTCTAGCTTCACACATTTCTATTTTGCCATAGGTTATGATTGCCATCCATGACCTTTTATACATTTCAGCCAACTTAACCAAACCAACTTCTCTAGGACTGTTCTCTGTCTTAAACGCCAAAACACTTTTTCACTTTGCATTATATTAAATGCCTTTTCTATGTCTAGAAATGCAGTAGAATTTCAGATTGCCTTCCAGCCTATTTTCCTGTTACTATCTTTATCAAGACAGTATCAGCTGTATATCTCTTTCTGATAAAACCGTCCCACGTTCACAATTGCTCGTATCTGTCATGAAGTATTTTTTACAATTATTTGTGTCATTTCTTTATAATTACCATACTCTGTAATATGTCCCATTTATTTAAACGCATTTACTATCCGATTGTTTCCCAATCATTTGGCACCATTTCTTCCCCTTAAATTGTTCTCAACTGTTCCAGTACCCGATCTTCCCTCGTTATAACAAGTACCTTCAACATTTCAATTTGCACCTGGTGGACCTGGTGCTTGTCCATTCTTCACTTTACTTGTACCCTTCTTGGCCTTTATAGGCTGTATCTCCATCTCCGGCCTCTCTGTCCTCTCCCGAAAGTCCCCCGTCTCATTTTCTTTGAAAAGATCTTGTCTTCGTGTTATGTCATCATCTTTATGCAAGATATTTCTGCCCCCTCTATCTTCGATGACGCCTGACTGTCCCAGATCTTTGTCTTTGCTTTTTCCTTGAGTTTGATATTCTATAAATATTCTCTTCTCCTTATGTTGTATCTAATATTCTACTCAACTCCCCTGTAGCTCTTCCCATAGATATGCCCAATATGCCATTCAGTTACTTTTTCAATTTTTCTGTATCGTTCCTCGACACCTTGAACGTCTCGCCTTCCAGTCATAGAAAGCCCTAAAGTTCCTTACTTCTCAGTTTTCTTTTCTGTACAGAGCTGCTTTCCCTACTGGGACCTCTAGGCTTGTAGCATTCTGATTTTCCGAGTTGGGATGCAGCTTGCCAGTAAACATAGTTATCTGCATATCTTCCTTCATTAATAAGATAGATAGCAGAGATCTTGAGGCTGACCAATTTCCTGACCAGCTGCGTAGGAAAAAATATAATTTGAGTAAATCAAGTCTTTCATTCTTCATATGTCATTTACTTAGCTTTCGCCCATTTCGTCCCATTCGTCCAAATAATAATTCAATAATTCGCCCATGACTGAATCATTCACCAGTTTATGTAGCACCGTTTAACGCTGAGATTGCCAAGGAATGGTAAATACGAATATATTAATAAACATGTAAGGTTTACCAAAAATGCATCAGAATTATATAGCACGTGACTAACTTTGAGCAGGCTTTTGGGCTTCATTGTGACCTATTCCACAAAACTGCTAAGAATCATTGAAACCTCTCTAGCGTTTGGTATAAATGTTGTGGATGTATAGGCTAAATGCTTTGGTATCTTGAGTGGGAGAAGGGAGGTGGAATATAATTAAATAAAATGCTAACGGGTGTTGGTAAAGTAAAATAATAATTAGGAACTATGTTAAGAAAGAGCAGTTATTCAGAAGTTAGAGTGAATGAAGGCATGGTAGACATTTTGCAGAGACAGTTGCCAAGCATTACTGAATGGAAGATGTAACTTAGGTCAATTAAGTTGTTTGCTTGTGCGATCAGCGACACATACATATAGATGAGCTTTAGTGGTCAGGATTAAAAGATGCTGAACTAAAGTTGGTCAAGGCGATTTCAAGTTTTTTTTTTCTGTTAAAAGGAAATTCCTCTTTAAATATTTATACGAATGATTATTTGTGTGTGGGTGAATTGAGGCTAAAAGACGATAATTTTGAGTTTCTCTCTCTCTCTCTCTCTCTCTCTCTCTCTCTCTCTCTCTCTCTCTCTCTCTCTCTCTCCTCTGCACTGGCATGTACTGTATTACAAGAATAGTATTGTCATTCTCTCTTTACCTACTTGTTCATGTTATAGACGCTAATTTCTATAATTTTCTCTTTTGGATGTGCGTAGGTTTGTCGTGGGTATAGCACACACACAAGCATTGTCCAAACGTAGTTTCTGCAATTTCTGTAAGCTTTTTATAATATACAACGATATAGTAGCTCTTTAGTAATAGTTATCTGGTGCCCTATTGTAGTGTTTGTATTACGACTATTATGTCAAAGGATAGGTGAACTTTTCGTAGAAATATACATAAATGAAACCTATTGATTAAATGCCTTGAATGTATTTGTTTTGACGTATTTGATGATGAGGAATAAAATACCAAAATTCCTAGACCACCTACTTGAGTAAATCTAGGAAATCTTAACTGGTACTTGAGGTAAAGCACGGGCTTTGGTTGAAGAAGGTAAATTATAACAAGACTCCGTTTTCTGAATTTGTGAATGTCTGGATTTCGAATTAGGCGTTTTCCGTTTTATGTTAGTGCTTTGGTCTGACGCATTACTTTTGAGGGTTCGTTTAGTTTTTGACAGATAGGCTAGGATCTAGTTAGTTTTTTTCTCAAGAAAAATCAATCTTTTTTTGTGCTAATTAACCGGCTACATTTAGCACCTATTTCGAAAGTTATAGGCGAAGGAGTTAGGTAAAGATAATAAAAAGTTGTCATTTATTATTTCCAAGTAATTATCTAACGATAGCAGATGGCTTAGCGCTTGTTTTTTTCTCCTTAAGATTGATTTTTTTTGTGCTACTTAACGGGCTACATTTAGCACATATTTCGAAAGTTATAGGCTATGGTGTTAGGTAAAGATAATGGAAAGTTGTCATTATTTCCAAGTAATTAATCTAATTAATCTAACGATAGCAGATGGGCTAGCACCTTGTTTCCGTCGCTTTACTCTTAGTAATCATATAGATATGACTCACAGGTGTATGGTGTTTGGCCATATATAACTTAAATACTAATTGATTTTAAAATACTTATTTTCAGCTAGTGTTATTGAGATAATGGAGTTATGAAATGGAAATAGCTTATCTCTTGTAGAATATTCCGAAAATCATAACATAAGACTGGGACCTTTTCAAGGATAAAATAATACAAGCCTCTCCCTTACAAAACATGATCATTATCGTTAGGGCTTTAAGTTATAGATTATTTTAGTGCCTTTCGACCTTGTGTAAGTAATAAAACCGTCAAAGGCAAATGAAATAGATTATTTTAGTGCCTTTCGACCTTGTGTAAGTAATAAAACCGTCAAAGGCAAATGAAATCAGGTCAAGTTTAAATATATCTTGAAGTATACAGCAGTCATTATGATGCATTAAGATCTTGTACGTAGCTGAAATAATTTTTTAAAGAATAACTGGATTCTCCATTAATTACAGGAATGAAGAGATGGAAAGTCTGTCGAATACCTCGAAAAAGTAAAAAGGGCTTATGGCCTGTTCGAGCATTATTTTTTCATCTCTCTCCACCACAAAAAAATCTTCGAATTATGCAAGAATGTTAGTTCCTAGGCAAACCTTTGAAAAGTGTGGCCTTGAATCAGTTTTTATTGCGACGTGGCAATATGTGTAGTTATGCTTCAGGTGGTATAATGATGTAGGGTATCTAGAATATTTTGGAATCTCGTTTCTTTTGCTATATACTTCAAAATCTCATTATATATGCACGACTTCATTTCAACAAAAGTTTAGAGTATATGTGACAAATCGCAGTAGTGCACCAAGGCAAAACTGATGTATAAGCTTCTAAGCCATAAGTCCCGTTAGTTAGATAGATGCTAGGTCATTATTATTTGTGCAGCATGATTGTTGCGATGTATGATTTGATCATGTTAAGCAGCCAAGTATATTCTCTACAGAATTTGAAATAGCTGCTTCGCAGGTAATGAAATGAGTCCCTTATATTTCAGGAGTGTGAGTCGGTGTCGAGTGGACGGACTTGAGGGATGACGGTGTGTTACCTTTCTCGGCACAGTAGATGTGGTTTTATCTGAGGATCCCGTGAGAAGCAGCCTCTTCCTTTGAAAATCACCTCTACTGTCCCCGACAACAAAGGACCTCGTAAGCAGCAGGCCCTGCTTAGTCGTCGGGGCGTTTTCTCACTATTGTCCAAAAGATACCAGGAAACAGAATTGGCAATCAAAATATTGGAGGTTCAAGTTAGGCGGCAGAGTAGACAATCCTACTCCCCTAATGTGCCCGGCAATCTGTTCTGCAGTTTCATTGTCAATAAAATGCTTCTGATTTTACATTTAGCCATGATATTTGATTACTTTTCCTTACTGGCAATTTAATATCGAAGGATGATGTTTCAGATATTTATTAGGAAAGTTAACAAACACGACAAAATATTAGTAAAAAAAAAATACCAGAATTTTCTGAAACAACAGAAGTTAAAGGCAAAAAACAAACTTGTACTTTTTGTTTAGTAAACATAAATTCATAAATTCTTCGGCAGTAGCCAAACTACTAAACTGACGGCCAAAAACATTAAGATTTTTTTTTTTTTTTTTTTGCTGCGACAAACCATTTGAAAAGTGAGGCGTCCAGAAAGGTTTTTTTAAAAATTGCCCTGGATTACCGGCCGATCAATAACGATTACAGATGCTCCTTTGCAAAAAAAAAAAAAGTAAAAAATAACCATAGGAACACTTACATTGTTTTTATGCAAGCCTCTTAACTGACTAATGAATGATTCAGTCCCCTGACGGTATGGCAGCGCGAGTGAGGCGACTTTCACTACTGGCTTTTGTAACCTGAAAAGGAAATTAAAATTAAAAATGGGTACAACAAAAAATATAGAACTACAACTTTAATAATGTCACCCCATCCCCACCACACAAATTACACAACCAGAATAAAAACAAACATAATACATATGAGCTTTGATTACGGAATGAAAAGAAAATCACACATCATACTGAAAAAAATTGAAAAAGGAATAGAAATTACAAACAGGAACTTACATTGCTGTGGCAAGCTACTTGAATTCGTGTACAATTTCCGAATCCTTTCCGTGGCTTTTAACACTTGATCCAAGGGTATGATGTGTCTTTCACCAAGGGCTGTATCAGCCTAACAATAAAATAATAATTAAAAATTCAAATTAATAACTCTCACAACACACAAGCCCAGACAACCAAAAAATAAGCTGAAGACAACACACAACCCACTTAGATTATAGTAGTTTTCTGTATGATCAAATTATAGCAATCTTCATAATAGACTATATTAAAGTTTTGAATATATATACAGAAGAACATTTATACCAGTGATAGAGAGAAACTGAGGACTCACCCAAAACCATCAACGGAGATGATGGCTTGCATGACGAGTTATCATCAAGAAAACATTGCGGAATCTGTTTTCATTCTCAGATTCTGATAACTGTAATCAAGAAATATGATAATTGTTAAATAAAATAACTGGAAACCGCTTAACAGGTCATTTTCCTGAAGTTATTTCAGTAAATAAAACATGAAAATAGTGTCTATGCACACTATATTCTACTCATTTACAGCTTCTCTAAGAATCGATAAAGTAAATGCCGAAGCCCTATACTGACCCACAAACAGTTCCAGAAACACTATATCGACTCTAAACTAAGTAAATAACTTTAATAAAAATGGCACTTCATATATTGCGGATGATAATTACATCATCCTACCATACCTTCACATCAACTTTAGTTTACAATGGACACATTCATCAAAAACTTGCGGCGGTCACAGGTGGCCAACTTAATGAGTCAAACCCTCCCCCCCCGCCCCCACACGAGACAGCGAGAGAGAGTAACGAGGTCCTTTTAATCCTTTTAACTTAAACACCCTGCTAATTAACAATCGACGAACACTTGAGGATCCAAGAGGATTATTTGTTGTACAACCTAAATAAATCCTCCCAATCTGAAAGGTCGATCAACTGAGTTTAATGAAAAACGCCGTTTGGAATTATTTGGCCAGCTAAGAGCTTGCATTTACTGGGCATAACTCGTGTAAATATTGGGCACAAACTTTATAATTAGGACGGCCCTCCAATAGCCCTGGTAAAGGAAGAGAAATAGACGAAATAACCAAACACTGCGGCCGATGTTACACTGAAATCTGGCTGAAACACCTAGAGCGCGTCAGAGATGACGCAACACCTTACTTTAAAAGGAGAAACTCTCACCACCCCCAAACGGAACTTCATATGCAACAACTCACTAAATGAGAAAATCTAGAAAACCTATGAAAGGCACCGAAATTATCCAACAGTCCAAGTCAGCGCATATAAAAACACACCGGCGAAGGCGCTGTGTAGGTGCAGTGCTAACCTTAGCTCTCCTCATTCGATTCTATTTTGACAAAGTGAATGGAAAAGGCGCTGCGATTACAATGGGGATAACGTTTATGTAAACTAAACTAACTTGGTTTCTTAAATAACCCTTTTTATCATTATAAATAACCTTTTTTATCATTACCCAATACTGAAGATACGCTACGTAGCATACGGAATGAAACCCCCAACTTAACACCGGAACACTGAGATAGCAGCTGGATTTGGTAATTCTATGTATTAGCTCCGCGCCTGTTTTTACCTTTTCAACTGGTTTTACTACACTTTTAGGGGTTCTGATACTGGCGATGCATCTGTTTGTTGTCGGCCAAATGTAATGTCCCTTTGCTGTGTTTAGTACTGGCCCCCCGGGGGGAGGGGGGTGGTTACCCATACGTTAACAAGTTATTGCACTTGCCGGACGGGATATGAACCGTTCGAAACAGACGTACCCAAGGTATATAGATATAAGGGTGATACCTTGGACGTACCCGTGCTCTGTCTTGTGAAGATCGCGTATGGAAACCCCTCGTTGGATGGACTTCGGGGGTTAATTACAGGTTAATTAGACTCGAGCGCCAATAACGAAAGGTAAATTCATAATTAGCAACCAAAAAACTTTAGAAAAAGTCAAATTATAGTGCCGTCGGCGACGCGGAGCTACCCTATAGTTCTACCCTGGATTTAATTTTTTTTAACCTTACGTAATTTCACCGAACAGCTTCGATTTCAGCTGCAAAGTTACACCGACACTTGTAGTATCGATCAGCGATTAGGTGTCTACGAATGGCAACTATTTTCCAACAAAAAAAGCTGTAAATCTGAAATTAAAACTACTCAGAGAGAGAGAGAGAGAGAGAGAGAGAGAGAGAGAGAGAGAGAGAGAGAGAGAGAGAGAGAGAGAGAGAGAATTATTTTCCTGTAAGTACAGAATCCTTCACGAGAAATTTACGATTAATTTTCCTTATGTACGAACTAACTGAGGAGCGTGATTGAAGCCAAGTTGGAGCACATTCGAGCTGTCAAACGAAGTTGTAAATGTCAGATAAAATTTTACCGAATGTATTCGGATGAAAATAAAAGGGACCATATGAATGTAAATGCATGAAACACGTGCACTTAATACGAGGAACTTACAAAGCTTGTACCTGTTGGGCCGTAAATCGACCTGCTTTTCTTTGACACCTTACCCAGTGTGTACGCTCAAAGATGGAAGTCTCCAGTGACCGCAAGTTCACAGTAATGCACATGGAATCTGCAAAGCCTCTATCCCTACCAAAGTTTCTAACCAGCACAGAGAAAACGTCTCAAAACAAATGTGCACCTTGAAATGCTGACACTCTTCCAGCTAAAACCATATGGAGCCCTCAGAGCATAATTCACGAGAGGATCACTGGTCCCTAAGGAGCATTGGGAGCCTTGCCCAAACTATAAATCGCCTGTAATAATTAACCTTCAGCCAGATAAATATCACTGAATGTTAATCAAATAAGCTTCGCATTGAAAACTAAAATTACAGTTACTTACAAAATATTGCCACTGTATCCATGGAAACAAATCCTAAAAACGGCCAGCTTCAAAAAACCGTTTGCACACCAATATGGCTGTCGAGGAACTGCTCAAGAAATCAACAAAGGTTTGGCTCTGCCAATCGGAGACCTCCACCACGCCCAACTTAGAATCCTTTTCTATTCCTTCCTCTCATTGGCTGAGGCTTTTGTGCTTTATCTGGTGGAAGGAAGCTTTTGAGAGCAACTCTACCATTGGCTCATTGAACTAGAGCAGTTTTCAAATTTGTTTATAAGAATTCATTGCCACCTTCAATATCAAATGCAAGTACAATGTCTTTAAAAAGTTAGTCTAAAGATACATAAAGAAATAAATTAATGGATATATCTACACAGCAAGAGGAAATGATAAAATGGGAAAACTGAGAAGTGAAATTCTGAAAAAGTCATCCCAAACGAGCAGAACAGGTGGTAGAGCTATGATCAAGACTGGAAAGCCTACTTGCAATAATTATGGGGAAACCTTTACGATCTGAAAGGCAGCCTCCTTATATTAGGGGCCAACGAGACTACTGGGGATCTGTTTCACAAAGTTTTTTGTTGCTGAATCTAAAAAATAATTCATAACTTGTCATTTTATACCCCCAGTGTGGGCAGTCAACATACCAAATGATAATGATGATAATAAAATACTTTCACACCAACAAATAGGACTCGATTTTTATGAAGGAAATGGACGCTGGACAAAAGCAGGTATGCAACTTCAAAATAATATCGAGCAGAAAAATTCTTGAATTAAAAGTCCTCGTAATACATATCGCCATGTTTAATGAAGGCGCTACATAATACACCGCTGTCGAAATCTAGGGACAGTTAGGATAACTAAAAAAGAATCTGTACTAAGTCTTATCAATTTGATCTCATTGGCAATAAATGGCTTATCATTGTTGGTGCGGAATCAACTTAGATAAATACAAAACGAAATAAGTAACAACTATCGTATATGAAACTATCGTATATGAACCTGACGATAAATGTCTATTCTTTTAATTTTCAAATGCCATTTAAAATATATATTTTTTTTAAATTCCACTTTCCTGTCAAAATATTACAAGTCAAAGTAATATTCAATACTAATACTGACATATTTTCCTGAATAAATTCTAAATGTTCATGATATTTAGCCCGCTGATTTCTGTATGTGGTTGGATTGTTCAAATTAATGCGGCCTATAGGTGTTGAATGGCGCATCCTTGGACACAGGTAATTCAGTTTAATCCTTCATTATCATTCTTAATTAGAAAGTCTTTCTAGCGTGAACGTGGCATCTACACTAACAGTTTTGGTATGAATATCATGAAAGGGTCACAGTTACGTGCAAGCTTCCTTCCAACGGTCGCTCTGCCAGTACAGGAGCCATTTATTTACTTGCCTATCAATATGATTCATTATGGGGAATGCACTTCGATAAAGTATTTAAACTCATTTGCCGCATACAGCTCAGTCTGAATATTGACATTATTTAGACTGAGTAGGATATTTTGCTTGAGGCGTCTTTCATTGTCGCCAACTACAGTTGCTACGTGTTGATGAAAAGCATTCAACTTACTTCCATATACTGTATATCCAGCAGGTTTAGCCACAGGAGGTCAATTTAGGTAGCCCGAATGACGTGAATGCATGCAGGAGGATCTTGGCCATGACAGCCTCATCGTGCGAACAACCGCACCGTTCGACAGCAAGCATTACATTGTAAGTTACACTGTAAGTTCCCGATGGAAATACAGTTATGTTCCACAAGTGACTTTATTTTTTAAATGTAATTTTACAGCTACTTATAAGGATTTGGCAACGCATTTCTTCTTGTAGACATTCCCAATTCATCATTTTCATAGCAAACACTACAATGCTAACCTTATTGCTCCTTATACCCGTAGTTTAGTCCTTCTAAGAATATCATCCAGGTCTTTGGAATATCTTACTTCTAAACCTTATTATTAAGTCACTGGTCCTATAACGCTGCACTTTAACTGAAATTGCTTATATATAACATTGATGCTCTTGGTGGATGATCACTTCAGTTGAAGTAATATCAGAAGGGCAGCAGCCGTTCATAAGATCTTTGAGAAAAACCACAAATACGAATTTTAATTGAACCCGTTTGGTATGACCGTTTCAGAAGGAAGCATACATCGATGTTGTTGTGCGCCAGACTAAATTTTTTTTCCAACCGGGAAACCATTTCCGTTTCTCTCTCTCTCTCTCTCTCTCTCTCTCTCTCTCTCTCTCTCTCTCTCTCTCTCTCTCTCTCTCTCTTGACTTTGCACACGGAACCCAGGAACACTACCTGAACAAGATGTCACTGAACTTCCCTTTGGATTCGTCCTTTTTTAACAGTGCTATCTATTTTGTGTGTGCGTGTGTGTGAAAAAGGGTTTGGAATGTTTACGCATCGCTTCAATTCACCGCCAGTCCGTTTTCTACAAAGTCGTGACAGTGGACTTCATTGGGTTAACTTTAAAGAACAAAAAGTAGAATAAAACTTTCTTCAATCATCGTGAAAAATGGCGCACTCACTCCTAAAAGCAAAAAATCAAAATTTAAACGAAGATCAACTGACCCAATACATCCACTTTGTGAAAATATTATGCACTATCAATCTCGATAATACAAAGCATTAAGGGAGGCCAACTCACCGGCTTTCTTCAACAAATACTGGTAACTCAGACTTTTGACACCACAACATTCACTAATTCTTAGTAAATCACCTAGCAAAACACACACACACACACACACATATATGTGTGTGTGTGTGTGTAAATCCTTGTGTGAATCTGTGTCAGGAGAATTTACATCTGTCTATTAGTTTAATTATTGTGCATACTGTAATGATGAACAAAAATGCGCGGTAAAATAAATAACCCCTGGTGGGCCTTCTTCTAAGACTAACTATCTGTCAGCAAAGGCTGTGGAATTATCAGAATTGCTACGGGAATTCTAACGTATTCTCTCACAGTTTTCTATCATTATCATCAATACTGGAATGTCAGTAGTAGTAGTGATGATAGTATCATTGCCAATGTGCATTAACAGTGTTTGAGAGAGAGAGAGAGAGACGAGAGAGAGAGAGAGAGAGAGAGAGAGAGAGAGAGAGAGAGAAGCACTGAACAGCAGATCATAAAGCCTGGTCTCCATATTTCAAGTGACGCAAAACTCGCTCCCATAAAACGTCAGCGAACCCGCATAACAAAAGGGCATATTAGGAGACTACAACACTGGAGATCGGTGGATAAATACGGTTGCATTTGCCCTTACATGTAATACGGGAGATCTGCAAATAAATGTATTTCGGCAAGTAAATTCGACGAAGATATGATAGGCCCTTGCTGGTACTCTTCAAAGTATAACCATAACCTCGAGTAGGCAAGCGAACCATAATATTGTGTTACGAACAACATGAAGAACTTCATGATGGATGGATGATATTTTACAAGAAAATTTCCCAGCGTCTATTTGTGACCTTTTCCATGACAGTAAAAGCAATACGACATGGGTTGCCCCCACACAGCCTCCTTCCCTCTAATTAATATATATATATATATATATATATATATATATATATATATATATATATATATATATATATATATATTATATATATATATATATATATATATATATATATATATATATATATATATATATATATTTATATATATATATATATATAATTTTGTTGTGCTCATAAAATAATGTAAAACGCCATCTACAAATCGTACTTATCTCATCATTAGTAAAGCAACATTTAGCATATATCAAGAAATACTTACAATTGAATGTATGAGTTCTTGGTAATAGAAACTAAATCATTGCAACTTCCAGGATATATCAGCAGCTAAATAAATGCGATTAGAACAAAATGATTCTTCTAATCATCTGAGGAAAATAAGGAAAAAGACTTTGGATGGTTGTACTCCAAGTAAAAAACACTCGGACCCGTCACTTGGTAAGGCTATGTCAAGTAAAGCCGTCAAAGGTATCGGTAGCTAGTCTAGCCTGGTGGATCCTTCATAGGATGGTGAAGGGAGAAGGGTTCTGCTAGCAACCTCACTCTCCAACATTTGATGAAAACCGAGGGGTAGCACATTTGAGAAACGTACACACAACATACATACAAACACACACGTGTGTAAAATTTTCATAAAATATCTCACTCATTATTAAGGGGTAAACGATGAAACGTGGGGGAAAAGTATACCAGGGTGTAACCTGGTGTACTTTTTGGCTTTCCTCTCAAACTTCTCATCCCGCGGGACCATCCACTGGAATTTAACAGATAAATATTTTCTTTGTGAGACTGACGGAACTGGAAATCACCGCAGACTTTGTATTTGTTCAATAAATTTTCCCTTCGAAGTTTTCGCTTTATTGAAGTTTCCCCTTTTTCTTTTTTTTCTTACAATATGCCAATATCAGGTCATAAGGACAAAATATCCCTTGAAAGGTCATGAAAGAAGATAAAGAGCAGAGAGACCGAGTACGGCACAAGGGACTTTGGGGGACTGAGATGCTTGCCAGTAAGTAATAAGAGAGAGAGAGAGAGAGAGAGAGAGGAGATGAGAGAGAGAGAGAGAGAGAGAGAGAGAGAGAGAGAGAGGGTAGCTAACTTTAAAGAACAATACATTTATAAAGACTGAAGATGAGCTGATGTAACAGATTTTCTTAAAAACTCAATAATGATAATAAGTAATTTTAATATTTCAAGGCGTTCTAATAAAGATTCTTAAAAAATCAAGTAAATGCAGATGAGAAAAAATACTTTTCAAGGTTAAAATTATTTCATTTTGTAAATATTGTTTTTCTAATGGAATTGATAAAACGTTAAATAGTCATGAACAATCAAATTGTAACAGTATAATGAGGTTGGATTAACGAAACCTTTTACACGTGAATAATGGCGCAACTTTATGAATGAATTGTATTTAAACATAAATATATCCTAATAATAAAGAATATTAATTGCCACATACTTGAAGTATAATCCGAAGAGCCTTGCAAACGAACACTGGAAATAAACCCACTATTACATGACAAGGTGCAACCTTAGTGGGAAAACTACAATGCTACCAGCAGGGGCCCCAATAAGGAAAGAAGTCCATTACAGAAAAGTAAAAAATAAAGCTATCAAGAAGAGATAACAAAGAAAAATATGATAACTATCGAATTATGATTAAATAAGACAAATAACATATTAAAACAAATAAGGCAAATAATAAATAAATTATGAAGTGCGACTGGAGTCAGCCTCCTCAACCAAAAATGCACTCCCACCAAATTTGATCTACTGAAGTTCTAATGAATTTAACTATAGAATAAAATAGGTTATTCCATGATTTGTTTGCAACAAAGATAAAACTTCCCAAAAATTATGTTGCACTGAATCTCGGAGAAGAAAATGAAAGACTGTTGGAAAGAGCTTCATTTCTAGTAGAACGTTGTGGACGGTATAACCTAGGATGATCTGAATGCCAAGGATGATTAGAATTATGCAATATTTAATAAAGCATACACAATGAGGTAGTTGATCGACAGCGCAAAAGATTAATATCAAGAATTGGGACCATAAATGTGCTAGCACTCAACTTTTTCCAACAATCTAAGATGCTCATCAGCTGCTGAAGACCAACAGGGGAACAATATTCAAAGCATGGTCTCTATAGATCTTGAAATAGTTCCTCAGAATACTAATTTTTTGTGCAAGTGATGAAGAGAAAGATATGTTTCTCAGCAGTAAATTTGCAATCAAGAATGACAAACAATATTTGGTAACGTATCACACGTACTCGAAAACTATCAATGAAAAGACCTAATGCTTTTGAATTTCACTAAGGTTTAACTTCATCCACCATAATTTGTACCATTCTCTTTTATGTAGTATTGGTTATTCCTCGTTAAATGAGGGTATACCGACCATACTTTCACATTTTCCCAAGAAATTTATTTGCTCGTCAAGGATATTTAAAGGCGCTAAACTGAGTTCCTGCAGCTGAATGGCTATCATTATCTGTGCACTAGAGGACCGAGAGGTGCAGAGTGGGTGAGCGACCTGATGATGGTGTGATATGAGAGACATTTGCCGATGTGCAGAGAAGTCAAATTATTAATTAAATGTGAATGTGTTAGGAACAATCGTTTGCCGATTGTTCCCTTAGTGGATTGTTGCCTCCTTTGTTTTGTTTGTTTTTAATTGCTGGCGAGCTGACGTCTGTTTGATGGTGTCAGTCTTCGTCAGTCAGGTTCGTAGCAGCTACGAATCAGGTCCAGGGCAGCAGCGAGTCCGTTGGGGTAGCAGCAGCAGGTATCCTTACCAGAGAGTCAGGTCCCGGCAGCAGACCCATGGAGAGTTTTTGAGGACGAGATGGTTGCCGTGTCGGCTCTGTCTTGCTCGTTATTGGAGGAGGACGTCAGCAGGTCTCGTCAGCAGAGCAGCGGAGGTTGTTTTTGGCCATGATGGTTGTCGTATCGACTCTGTCATGGGCGCCTGGAGTTGGAGGACTGTGCTTGAGGGCTAGATGGTTGCCTTATCGGCTCTGTCTTTGTTGTCCTGCAGTCTTCCAGTATTACAGCTTCGTCTGCGACTCTGTCATGGGCGCCAGGAGTTAGAGGACTTGTGCTTGAGGGCTAGATGGTTGCCGTGTCGGCTCTGTCTTTGTTGTCCTGCAGTCTTCCTGTGTTACAGCTTCGTCTGCGAATGTTTGTAACTCCGACTGTTTGCATTTTTCATGTAATTGTTTATTGCTTTGCTGACTGTATTTTTCATGTAATTGTTTATTGCTTTGCTGACTGTATTTTTCATGTGATTATTTATCTTTTTTTATAAAGCGTTGAGTTTTGCTGCAGCCTCGTTTTTGAATGTAACTATCTAATTTGGCTATTGATGCATTTTGGATGTTAAATTTTGCTACTGAACCATTTTCAGTGATTGTTTTTAAGAACCTGACTCACTTGTACATAATATATATTATTTTGTAAATAAATTAATTTTGAGGTAACTTTTTGTATTTGTTCTGCTCCTCTCTCCTTTGTCTGTCACCTCTCGTCAGTCATTACAGCCCAATTGCTTGTTTATTTTAAAGAACCTGTAGATCTCGAGAGGCGAGATCATAATAGAATGAAACCAAAATTAGGAGAAATGAATGAGAAACGAATCAAAGACTAGCAGGTTCACAAATCGACCCATTTGCCTTTCATGTTAGTTCCTTTCTATGTCGAAAGGTGAGAGTCGATTATTTTAATCAAGTGTTAGAATTGATTATTTTCTAATCTCCTTCACAGTTTTGTAACTGGTGGGTAGCCGGTTGAATTCAAAGGCACACCAAGAGAGACCCCTTTCTGTGGTGCCGTCAGTTTCCTTGCGAGGAATTTTATTCAAAAGGTTTCGAATTCCTCCGTGTCTTACATATATAGCAACATAAGTAGGTTTCGAATTCTTTCGTCTCTTAAATATATAGCAACACAACACCCATAGTTTCAAGCAGGTAAGAAGGAAGAAACACAGAAAGGAACTTACTGACAGGCACGGAATGAAAATATAAGAGAAGTGAAGGGTGAAGTAACGATAATGAAGTGTTTTCTTCAGTAACATGACTTTTCGAATCAGAGTCTACCCAGGTAACCTAGATATCCTGGCATTTGCTTAATTCACCTGAAATCACCCTACATTTTTCAAAACACTGCATTCTCTCTAAATTTCAGCATCATAGTCGCTCATTACCACAGCACTTCCTTAAGCAGAAAATCCAGTCTGCAGGAGAAGCAATTAAAAGAGGATTACGGACGGCACTAGCAAATTGCTTCGGAGTTTGCAGAGGCTAATTGCAAAACCGCAGGAAATTCAGAGATCGTTTTGCATAAACACGACAGAGAACTTTCCCACAAGTTCTTCCCTGCATTATATACATGATGTAAGTAAACTTGAAACATGATGCATCAGATTCTCTCGACTAAAAGTTCGGTTCACCGCAAATGGTAACAGTAACAGTATCAAATATTAGTCATAATAAATTATTGTATTTTGTCGTATTTGTTAAAAACAATTTTACAGACACAGGTATGAAAATCTTTTCCTTACAGGTACGGAAAAGTATCGAATTACGATATTTATCTTTACTGTACGGTACGACAAGAAAATCGATAGTGCGGTGCGAAGTTATAGTACGATAATCTTGAAAGTTACGAACAGGAGACATAAAACATCATTCCGCACTTGTAGCCTCGGCATTGACCAAAGCGGTGGGTTATTTACCTGGTAGTTGGTCGACTGTATTGGGTGCAACCTCAAGTTTATACATGATGGATATGTATGTACGAGTATGTATGTACTTATGTATGTACGAACGTGTGTTTGTTTAATATTTGTTACGGAAAAATACTAATATGCTAGAAAAAGATTTTGTCCACCGTAAATTAACTTTCTTGTTGTATCTCCGGGTGTTCTTAAGTACCGTAGCATATCACTGTTAAAAAACACTTTCTGCAGCAGCTCTCAGTGGAATCAGAGATAACAGCCATTTACAATAATTTCGATGCTGCTTTCTAACTGCAGCTTTTTCATCGAAATTTTCCTTATTTTGCACTTTAATGCATTTTTAATTATTAAAATCGTGAATATGCTTTCGCTGCTCAGAAAACGGAGGGCAGTTCTTTCAAGATTTGGAATTACTTAGTTATACTTTCTGCTTTCACCAGAAGTTATAAACAACATATATCTCTTTAATATAGATTAAAACATAAAAAAGGCTATTCATCCTCTTTCAAAGATAAAATTTGATACATAACATCAAAAAATAGAAAACTTGAAATGTCCAGTTGACAGCTGAAACTACAGGGTTGCCTGCTTTTTCTTGTATATAAATCACCTTATATTGCAACAAGTTTGAACTTTTTTTTTTTATCTGTGAACGCCAACTGCTCAGGGAATAAAAACCGTTTTCGTTTTGCTGTAAGTGGGAACACATGCACCCCTCTTGTACTAAACATTTTCAGATGAGAAATGTGAATAATAATGCAATTGCAAGAAGCAGAGAAAAGACATCTTGAAGTGCATTTTGGTGGTGATTGGTTACAAATGTCTTGGCTTAGCTTACTTTTCCAGGAAACCTGAAAAATCACATTACACTCGGCACGTTTGCAGTTTCCTTCTTTCCACACCTACGGCACTGTTGGGTTAGGATACGAGTCGTGCACTGAGAATTGTTGTATGAATGGAATTTAAGGTATACACGTCAGTAAAAGGATGACTCATGAATAAGCCTGTTACTTAAGGCCGCCACTAACGTTAAGTTATAACTGCGCAGTTATACCTGCACAATCGGCCTGTACAGGCAAAACTGAACCCACTAACGTTCAGTTTTGCCTGCACAGGCATAACTGCGCAGGTATAACTGAACATTAGTGGGTTCAGTTTTGCCTGCACAGGCCGACTGTGCAGGTATAACTGCGCAGTTATAGCTGAACGTTGGTGGCGGCCTTTATGTAAGAATAGCAAGCAGACACTTTTTACAAATTTACATGTTATAATCACACATACGTAATCATATGTATGCGTCGTTTCAATGTATACAATCATATTTTATATTCAATGGCTGTGTACGCTCTTATGTCTATTTTCAAGCCAACGTCTCACTGATGTTCTTGGAATTGTCTGAATATTTTTCCAAAGACGTTTGGAACGGGTTTCGTGGTAACGACAGACATGGATGGCGGTGTTTGTACCGATTTCGATTTTCGCTACATTAGTGAAATCAAGTTCGGTTCAGTGTTTCTCAGAAGTATCCAATTCCCAGAACAGCGCTCGCGAACAAACAACCGATTCGTAGTTTGTTCCCAGAACTTTTGATGCATGCAAACTTATAACTTCCGGAAAAGCTGGTGTGGTCTGCTCAGAAAATGGAATTGCTTTTACATCTTTTCATGGAACCTGAATTGAAAAACAAATAAATAAATCACGGAAAACTTTATATGGGCGTTCAGTCTCCTCCGAGAACGTGCATAATAAGCAGTCGGGGAAACACCCTATGAGCAATGACGTAGTCTCCCAATGACACTAGACTTTATATCCATTTTACCACACACATTAAATTCAGCAAAGCTACATATTTACGCAGGTTCGAAGCGTTTACACCAAAATAAAATTAAACAAGTAAATAATGCGTCGAAGTTTCTGCGGCGAAATCATGTTTTATGTACAGTGTATAATGCTGTATGAGCCGTGGTCCGTGAAGCTTTCAGCTACGGCCCGGTGGTGGCCTGTCCTATAGCATTGCCAGACGCACGAATATGGCTAACGTTAACCTTACATAACAGATAAACTACTGAGTCTAGATGGCTACAATTTGGTATGTTTACTGACTGGAGGGTGGATGATCAACATTCCAATTTGCAGCCCTCTAGCCTCACTAGTTTTTAAGGCTCGAGGGCGGACAGTAAAAGTGCGGACGGACAGATAAAGCCATCTCAATAGTTTTCTTTTACAGATAACTAAAAATCGTGTAATATTCAGAAAAAACATAAATACAAGCCTAAAATAAAAACAGGAACAATCAAATCTAATGCAAAGTTGTCGAATACCATTCAGAAGAGAAATTCCATGAATCCTTAAGGATAATAAAATTGTATTCATCACGGAAAAGTCATTTTTGGCAATGGTGAAATAAGTGAGCTTCATAATGGCAATTTAGATACGAATGTAGTGACCAACGTAGAAAACATTTAACTCAGTTTTCAGCTCATCATCATAATCAGCAGTAGTAACAGCAGCTCAATAATAATAATAATAATAATAATAATAATAATAATAATAATAATAATAATAATAATTATTATTATTATTATTATTATTATTATTATTATTATTATTATTATTATTATTATTATTATTATTATTATTACTCTTTCGAGACAAAAAAAAAAAATAAATTCAATGATGTTAAAACATTTTCTGGTGCCTTTTAGCCTTTTGCCATGAAGCAATGGACCCACTGTACGTTCGTTAAGACGGTTTAAAACGATGAGAAACAGGAGGCACTCAGTTTTTTAAAACGACACAAGCAAACTTGCACAACACCTGGTGAAAGCACACTAAAAGATACGAAGTTATGTATTCGTGGTACACAGCCCAAATGAATTATATTACCCTTTATGGATATACACGTATTTTTTGTAAATAGTTCCTACTCCTGCTTTATTACCTTATCAAAAGGTGACTGACATTACTAATGTAGATATTCATACAAACTATTGTTTATAAAGTGACAGAAAATCTGGATGTAACTCCGTCAGACACTATTTAAAGACTGGCAGACTCTTGGTGTATATATATATATATATATATATATATATATATATATATATATATATATATATATATATATATATATATACATACTCGTATATATATATATATATATACTATATATATATATATATATATATATATATATAATATACTATATATATATATATATATGTGTGTGTGTGTGTGTGTGTGTGTGTGTGTGTGCATATATACATATATGTACATATATACATATATACATATATATATATATATATATATATATATATATAGTATATATAATATAGTATATATATATATATATATATATATATATATAGTATATATATATATTATATATATATATATATATATATATGTATATATTATATTATATATATATATATATAATATATATATATATATATATATATATATATATATATATATATATATATATATATATATATATATAATATATATATATATATATATATATATATTTATATATATATATATATATATATATATATATATATATATATATATAATATATATATATATATATATATATAATATATATATATAATATATATATATATATATTATATATTATATATATATATATATATATATGTATATGTATATATATATATATATATATATAATATATATATATATATATATATATATATATATATAATATATATATATATATGATGCAGAGCAACGAAGTAGCATCGGGAGCAAAACATCTCATAAAATAACTATTTATTCAATTTTCAACATTATATTTTAGGATTCACATTAAGAGGACTTTTATAAAAAGATCCTTAACGAGAAAGTTTAAAATAAATAAGAATTACATCCTCACAGAGTTTCCAGAATATTTGCAGGACGACTTTCATGATCTGACCTTTCTTGGGTTCATGCGGCTCTTAGCCAAATGAAGTTGAACCTTCCCCGGGTTAAAGTAATTTCCAGACAGTGACGAAGAGAAGCAATAAACTTTACCCGCTTTACGTAGTATTAGCATCATGAACAAAGTTTGACTTTATCATACATTCCAGATTTTTATATATATATATATATATATATATATATATATATATATATATATATATATATATATATATATATATATATATATATATAATATATATATATATAATATATATATGACAGCATTATTTATGAGATTGTATTTATGGTTATGAAGAGGATGATGGTGATGATATTGACGATTGCTATCAATATTATTATAATTAGCATTACTATTTTTACAATTACTTATTCTTACAGAGAAGGGTTGTCACAACCTCTCGCAATAATATTTCACAGCTTTTCAATAGATACTTCCGTGAAGCGATCTCTTTTGGCAAAGGGAAAGCATTGCAGTGACTTGTTGGAAAATCTCCGTGATAGTTATTCAGCAAAGAGAATTAGAAACTTTTCCGCTCTTCCAGAATAAATGGTTTTCCAGCTGCTCCTTCGACTTAAAAGTTTACAAATCGGATTTGTTTACTCGCTCGGTCTCAAAGATCCGAATTTGGCAGTGGGTTCATTAATATTGTCCATGCTGCTAGTCTTATAGCTGAAATTATTTTGCGTTTCGTTATTTTTTATTGTTTACGTTTAGCTGAATTGTTATAGTTAGTATTATAAGTGTAATTATTTTTACTAATGGTTGGGTTTTTGGCTTTACAAGTTTCTGTTGGAAGCATTATGTGAAACCTGAAGAATACTTCTAAAAAAAAATAATGAACCAGATTCAAGGAGCAATACTGTTTACATTTTTGTGATCTCTCGAGCCTGAATTTTGATTCGCCATGTTTTCAATATTTCGTCATGAGTGCAAATATATTTCTAGAGGACATCGACGCGTTCTGGTAACTTTGGAAAAAGTCGTTAATGGTTCAAACGACATGAGTATGTAAATAAGCTAATTTCATTGAAGCACTGAAAGGAAACGTAGTCCTTGTTAGCAATGAATGAACTAATAATAATATCTGGTATATATGTCATCTCAAGAACTATAAAGTATAGACCTATAAAGAAGCCCTAGATAATGACCCCCACGGGTTTTAAGCCAGTATTTATCCACCCTTGCGGTGTGTTTAGTACAGGCCCGTTGTGTATTACCCTAAAAACATAAACAAATGACGTTTCATTGAATTGCTAGTTAGTATTACATGTGTAATTATTTTTACAATTAGCTCCTCCCTGATGGTTGTGTTTTTGGTTTTACAAGTTTTCTGTTGGCAACATTATTTGAAACCTAAATAACACCTAAAAAAAAAAAATTAGTGAACCAGATTCAAAGAGCAATACTGTTTAAATTTTGGTGTTCTCCCGATCCTGAATTTTGATTCGCCATGTTTTCACTATTTCGCCATGCGTACAAATATATTTCTAGAGGACATCGACGCGTTCTGGTAACTTTGGAAAAAGTCGTTAATGGTTCAAAGGACATGAGTATATAAATAAGCTAACTTCATTGAAGCACTGAACACAAAGGTAGTCCTTGTTAGCAATGAATGAACTAATAATAATATCTGGTATATATGTCATCTCAAGAACTATAAAGAAGTCCTAGATAGTGACCCCCACGGGTTTTAAGCCAGTATGTACCCACCCTTGCGGCGTATTTAGTACAGGCCCGTTGTGTATTACTCTAAAAACGTAAACAAAAGACTTTTCACTGAATTGTTGTAGTTAGTATTATATGTGTAATTATTTTTACAATTAGCTCCTCCTTGATGGTTGTGTTTTTGGTTTTACAAGTTATTGTTGGCAGCATTATGTTAAACCTAAAGAACCCTTCTAAAAAAAATTAGTGAACCAGATTCAAAGAGCAATACCGTTTAAATTTTGGTGTTTCCGAGCCTGAATTTTGATTCGCCATGTTTTCACTATTTCATCATGAGAGAAAATATTTCTAGAGGACATCGACGGGTTCTGGTACCTTTGGAAAAAGTCGTTAATGGTTCACGGGACCTGAGTAAATAAGCACTGAAAGCAAACGTAGTCCTTGTTAGCAATGGATGAACTAATAATAATATCTAGTATAGACCTATATGTCATCTCAAGAACTATAAAGAAGTCCTAGATAGTGACCCCACGGATTTTAACCCAGCATGTATCCACCTTTTCGAGCGTGTTTAGTGCAACCCCGTTGGGGATTACAGTAAAAACATCAACAAAAGATTGTAAATATCATAAAGATAATGACCCCCAAGAAATATTAGTCGTAGATAACGACCTCCGAAAACCCTTGG
>JANJGK010009041.1:7500-22500 GCA_039081455.1 Macrobrachium rosenbergii
TGCGACGGAAGGCATTTTGCTCCGTCGACTGTTATTTAATGCTAATTGGTTAGGCCCGAAGGTCTAATTTCATCGCGCCAAACATTAGGCGCGAAGCGCAGGAGCTAAAGCGCTATCGTGTTTCCCGGGAAACGCCGAACAGTATGCTGTTGCAATTGCTATCAGCAGGAATTAAATTTTATATGGACGTAATATACAAATTTATGAATGTATGTTTGTTTGTGTCAGTGTGTGTGTGTGTGTGTGGGGTGTGGGGAGTGGGCGGATGTTGGAGGGGGAGTTTAGACTTTTTTTTTACCCCAGGGTGGATGAGCGATGTTCTGAATGTTTTACATGCGTGCTTGCTTTGTGGCGTAATTGAGAGCAAGCATATTACATGCATACATATTTCTGCTATATATATATATATATATATATATATATATATATATATATATATATATATATATATATATATATATATTTGTGTGTGTAGATATATGTATAATATATACATAAATAAATATATACTATATACTATATGTATATATATATATATATATATATATATATATATATATATATATATATACACGTATATACACACACGTGCTTCCCTGCAAAGCACATATTTGGAGACATAAACATACGCATATACAGACAAGATAAGGCTACCTGTACGCAACACTCACAGATAAACAACAAACATTCAGTAACATACCTTTTTTTATTCTGACAAGAATAATAACAACGGGCTTACTACCAAAAAAAAGCAATAAATAAATAAAAAGTTACAAAAGGAACAGTTAAGACCAAGACTATCTTTCTCCACTCGCCGAAAGAACAAATTAAAATATTTAGAATGCTAAAAACTCTGTTCCATTAAGCGGAATATGAACACAAACAAACGCATCTCCAACGTCCGGGTAAAAAGTTTCACACATTCGACCCTTATGGGCAGAGCTCAAACGCCCATTACAGTAATGAAATAGTTTTTTGTAAAGCATATTACTACTGTACTACTGTTCGCGGTGGAGGAGGGCCCCCCCCCCCCATCCCTCCCCCCTCCCCAGGGCGGTAGTTTATATTGCGGGACTTTTAATCATTGTTGCCATATGAGGTGCCGCTGTTTCGAAATACAGAATCGACTGGGCTTTGCACTCGCGCGTGTGGCTGAGTGTGAGTGAGTGAGTGAATGAGAAGTGAATGAATGAATGAATGAGTGAGTGAGTGAGAGTGTGTGAGTATGTGTGAGCTATTCACACAGTGAGTGAGTTATGAGTGAGTACTGAGTGAGTGTGTGTTATTCAGAGAGTGAGTGGTGAGTGAGTGTGACTTATAGAGTGAGTGAGTTATGAGTGAGTACTGAGTGAGTGTGCGTTATTCAGAGAGTGAGTGGGTGAGTGAGTGTGACTTATAGAGTGAGTGAGTGAGTGAGTGAGTGAGTGAGTGAGTGAGTGAGAAGTGTGTGTGTGTGTGTGTGTGTGTTGTGTGTGACTGAGAAATGAGTGAGTGCGTGTGTGAGTGTGTGTGTGTGTGTGTGTGTGTGATTGAGAGAGAGAGAGAGAGAGAGAGAGAGAGAGAGAGAGAGAGAGAGAGAGAGAGAGAGAGAGAGAGTGTGTGACTAGGAGAGTGAACAGTGAGTGAGTGATGAAGTAGTGAGTGTGTGTCTATATGCAAAAGCCACTCCTCTGAAGTGAAATAAAAAGCAAATAAAAAATGAATGAACGAATGAATAAATGAACGAACGAACGAACGAACGAATGAACGAACGAACGAACGAATGAATGAACGGACGAATGAATGAATGATTGAACGAATGAATGAATGAATTACACAATAGTCTTTTTTTATTTTCTCTCATTTGAATGAGTCACTTTAATGCATGCGAGTGAATGAGTCACTTTAATGCTTATGAATGAATGATTCACTTTGTTGCTTAATAATGACCATACGAGATTATTAAACACGTATATATTCACTTTAACAGTAACGAGAAAATAAGATAAAAATAAATTTTCTATTTAAAAAATTAAGAGAATAATTTCTTGACCATTATAGAAAAGGCAAAATAAAAGATTGTTTACCAACATTTACAGACTAACGAAGGCAGCAAAAAATAAATAAGTACCGAAATTTACAGTATTTACAGTCTGGCGAAAATAAAAAAAAATATATATATATATATACACCAAATGCCTGAGAGAGAGAGAGAGAGAGAGAGAGAGAGAGAGAGAGAGAGAGAGAGAGAGAGAGAGAGAGAGAGAGAGAGAGAGAAAGCTGACTTTTGCTGCCCTGACAGGGATTTTATGAACTAGTTTGAACTTTAAAATATATATAGACCAAATTCTGGGGGAGAGAGAGAGAGAGAGAGAGAGAGAGAGAGAGAGAGAGAGAGAGAGAGAGAGAGAGAGAGAGAGAGAGAGAGAGTCGTTATGCAGCCCTGGGAATGAGCTGAGCTGCTCTGCCCTGTCAGGGGTTTATGAACTGGCTTGAAAACTTTTGAAGCTCTCTCTCTCTCTCTCTCTCTCTCTCTCTCTCAAAACTTCTTCCTCAGTAGTTTAGCCCGTGTGAACTTCACGTTGTTGCCATCATCATCTTCCTCCTCCTTCTAGAACTTCTGAACTTCTGCGAGATGGCTGATGCTCCTGGCAACACAATCTCATCTGGCAATATCTGGCAACTTTGGAGATTTCCATTGCGTACTGTGAATATGGCGAATAGTCTCTTGCATATCGTTCGGAATATATGCAGATTTATTGATTTTTTTTTATCTTGGAATTGAGTGCCAGTGGGGAGGGTAAGGGGGGGCGGGGAATGGGGGGAGGGATTCATCAGTTTTTTTGGCTGCGTTGGAAAAAACTGTATGAAAATTCATGGGTGTTTTTCATCTAAATTGATTTTAAGGTATTCGTATCCGGGGGAGGAATTTTAGTGATTTTTAAATAGCTTACAAAAAACACAGACACACACATTATATAAATTTATACATATATGATATATATATATATATATGTATATATATATATATATATATATATATATATATATATATATATATATATATATATATATATATATATATACATATATATATAAATTATATAAATATATATATGTAAATATATATTACACACACATATATATAATATATACTGTGATTTCTGACTCACATCAGGATCGAACCCGGGTCTTTCAATTGAAATATAAACGTCAATATATATAAATAAATAAATATATATAAATAATATATATTATACATATACAAAATTAATATATACACATACACACCCAAAACATAAAACCTTTCTATAAAACCAAAATTTAACGTAAAACTCCCTTTACATAAACCTTCCGGTAACAGAAATATCCTCCATTATAAAAAAAAAACACCGTAGTTACATTAACCACCCCTGAAAAATCCCAAAATCTTATCAGGATTATATTCGCACTTCGAAAAACAACTCTGCAAATATTTGGTGCTGGTGTGAAGAAGTTTCCCCGAACCGATGTCTTAAAACTTTCTCCAGTTAATCACTAATATTCTGAAATATCTTTTAAGAAAATCTTCAGGAAATGCTGTCGAAGTATCTTGAATTTTGTTGCAGAGAAGAAGAAGAAGAAGAAGAAGAAGAAGAAGAAGAAGAAGAAGAAGAAGAAGAAGAAGAAGAAGAAGAAGAAGAGTTCATGCTTGGAAAATGAACTTTTAAAGGCAAAAGTTCCTTAAGGAATTGGAATAATATAAAATTTAGGGCACAGGCTAATATGGGCGCTGGGACCTAAGATGATGAGGAAGGGATATTGAGAGAAGAAATGTTTGAAAGGTGTAACAGGAGGAAAAAGCCTGTTACGCCTTTCAAGCGTGTTTTCCTTCTGTTACGTTTTTCAAACCAGTTTTCCTCCTGTTACGCCTTTCAAACCTGTCTTCTTCCTGTTACGTTTTTCAAACCTGTTTTCCCCCTGTTATGCATTTCAAACCTTTTTTTTTCTCCTGTTACGCCTTTCAAACCTGTCTCCTTTCTGTCAAACCTTTCAAATCTGTTTTCCTCCTATTGCGCCTTTCAAACATGTTTTCCTCCTGTCACACTTTTCAAACCTGGCCTCCTCGCGTTACACCTTTCAAAAAGTTTGAATGGTGTAACCGGAGGAAAAAAGGTTTGAAAGGCATAACATGAGGAAAACAGGTTTGAAAGGCGTAACAGGAGGAAAAAAGGTTTGCAAGGCGTAACAGGAGGAAAAAAAGGTTTGAAAGGCGTAACAGGAGGAAAAAGGGTTTGAAAGGCGTAACAGGAGGAGAAAAGGTTTGAAAGGCGTAACAGGAGGAAAAAAGGTTTGAAAGGCGTAACAGGAGGAAAAAAGGTTTGAAAGGCGTAACAGGAGGAAAAAGGGTTTGAAAGGTATAACAGGAAGAAAAAAGGTTTAAAAGGCGTAACAGGAAGAAAAAAAGTTTGAAAGGCGTAACAGGAGGAAAAAAGGTATGAAAGGCGTAACAGAAGGAAAACCTTTTGCAGTTGCACTATAAAACAACTGTTAGGAGAAGATTGAGGAAAGTAAGATGGAAGAAAGAGAACATGAACGGAGGTACAGTAAAAGGAATGAAAGGGGTTGCAGTAGCAACTAGGGGGGGCCCAAGGGACGCTGCAAAGAAAACCTAAAGCTATGCCTGCAGTGCACCACGTGAGGTGTACTGCTGACACTACCCACCTCCTTCAAGTTTCTTAAGTTCCTGTTGCCAAGCACTTCCTTCCAGCATAATAATAATAATAATAATAATAATAATAATAATAATAATAATAATAATAATAATAATAATATAACGTAACTACAACCTATTCACGAAGAAACTCAATAACAATATCGCAACTGTAGCCAAGCAATAACACTATTCAAATACCTATTTACATATATCTTTTTTTTTTTTTTGGAGAATATTCACTACGATTTATTAAAGCACATTGACTCCGTAATCTCCGTAATAACATTGCAAAATTACGTCTTTTTTTTATGTTGGGGTAAAGAAAAAAACGTCGCCTTTATATTCTTATATTCCCCGGCATTAAAAGGAATATTGTGTCGTGTTGCACGACAGTAAATTTGGGGTCTTTTTCACTCTGTTATCAGCGGCATTCGGGAAAAGTTAAACAGGTGATGCAGCGAGAATGCCAGGGGGTATTTACAAATAAGTAAAGGCATACAAACATATACACAGATATATATTTAATGTTTTAGTATTTGCTTATTTATTTTAGTGTGTATGCGTGTGTATTGTGGATGAATGTTTGTATTATGAATATGTGTGTGTATGTATATGTGTGTGTGTGTGTGTATATATATATATATATATATATATATATATATATATATATATATATAATATATATATATATATAATAAACATATGTATATATATATATATATATATATATATATATATATATATATATATATATATATATATAAACATATGTATATATATATATATATATATATATATATATATATATATATATTATATAATATTTCTATGAATGTTTGCGTGTGATTTATGTATGAATGTATGCATTTATGTATGTATATATATGTATATATGTAAGTATATAAATGTATATATATATATGAAGGTAGCTTTATGACTTAAAAAATTAAATCAGCAACTATAAAAATAAACAAGTTTGCCCTTTCAAACTAAATAAAAATATAAAATTTCAATTAATGAAATAACTAAACTAAATGTAAAAACTTAAAGTATTCAAAGTTATTGCCTAACTTTATTTTTATCAACGGACAAAAAAATCCTTCCTTGAAAGTTGTACTATAAAAATAATCGTATACAAAATGATATCAGAAAATTACTAAGATTACTGATTTTAGTTTATAAAAGAAAAACTGTTGTGCCGGCTTTGTCTGTCCGTCCGCACTTTTTCTGTCGGCCCTCAGATCTTAAAAACTGCTGAGGCTAGAGGGCTGCAAATTGGTATGTTGATCATTCACCATCCAATCATCAAACATACCAAATTGCAGCCCTCTAGCCTCAATAGTTTTTTATTTGATTTTCGGTTAAATTTAGCCATAATCGTGCGTCTGGCAACGATACAGAACAGGCCACCACCGGGAAGTGGTTAAAAGACTCACGGGCCTCGGCTCATACAGCATTATACCGAGATCACCGAAAGATAGTTGTATTTTCGGTGGCCTTGATTATACGCTGTACAGAAAACTCGGATTGCGCCGACGAAACTTCGACGCATTTTTTTACCTGTTTTGTTTTGCTCTGAAATTAACAATATATATATATAGTCTGTTGGAGGAATACAACTAATATTTCTGGGAAAGGGGAAATACGCCGGCCGATCATGCAATGCTACAAATTGGCAATTCCTTTTTTTGCAAAATATAAATTTGCTATATATATATACATGGTTCATATTGTACGGATGGTTTTCTGCTAACTATCCTACGGACTATCGAGAATACAGATACGGTCAGTAAGCTATTAGGAAGAGTAAATACGAGAAATTACGTTTCTCTCTCTCTCTCTCTCTCTCTCTCTCTCTCTCTCTTGTAATAACTATGCACTTTAAGGCAAGCCTAAAAGTGTGTGCATCTATGCACGTGCATTTCCTTGTGAAATAAATAAATATATATATATATAATATTATATATATAATATATATATATATATATATATATATATATATAAATCTACATAATATATATATACATACATATATACATACATACAGAATAAAGAGACAGACTTATCAAACCAGAATAAGATTCAACAAAGATACAAAAAAAAAAAAAAGACAGAAATGAGAAAGGGTACCAACGCCGTTTGAAAAAAACATCAACGGCTGCGGGCTCCTGGACGAGAGAACCGCGTTTCAAGTATGGCCGAAGAGGAATAAAAGGTTGAACGCAAAACAAAGCAACGTAGATGAGAAACAGCATAGTAAGGGCGCATCAAGAAGAAGAAGAAGAAGAAGTAGAGGAAGAGCAGTTGTATTACTGCATAGGAGAGATTGATGGAGAGGAAAGCGATGCAATGCAGTGCAGTCAGAGAGGAACAGATGAAAGCACTTGCTTCTTCTGTGAGGGACTGAAAGCTCGAGAGATCTTTCAAATAAGCGGTTCAAATACACACAAACACACACACATACACACGCTGTGTGAGAGGGGGGGAATGTTGATGTCGATGTGCATCAATAGAAAAGGTGTTTTGGAGCTACTGTGGACAGCAGGAGGTAGCAAAGGATTTCAGAACTGAACGATGAAAGAGACGTGAGGGGTTGCATGAAATCTCAGAATGGGAGCAGAAGTGTTTTCTGAATAGGCGAGGAAAACTATTAAAGGGATGAGGGATAGAATAATTAAGAATAGAATATACGACTTAGCCCGAGGGGCAACCGCTGGGACCCACAAGGTCATTTAGCGCTCAAAGGAAAACTGAGAGTAAAAGGTTTGAATGGTGTTACAGGAGGAAAACCTCAAAGCAGTTGCACTATTAAAATTGTTAGAGAGGATTGGGGGAAGGTAAGATGGAAGAAAGACAGTATGAATGGAGGTACAGTAAAAGGAGTTGGAGCTAGGGGCCTTAGGTAATGCCTACAGTGCACCGCACGTGAAGAAAACTTAAGACTCGGAAAGTTGAAGCAAGTGGCTGACCGGGTTGTGTAAGGTATTTGGCGCTAAAAGGGAGGAATTATGATCTCTCTATAGCATTTGATTGATTGACTGATTATGGCTGCTAAAACTGGCTTCACAACTCCTAGGTTATTGACGCGCAGTAAAATTACATAGTAAAATGTATGTTTTTTAAGTTTCATATAAGAAATGTCTAAATATATATATATATATATATATATATATATATATATATATATATATATAAATATATATATATAAATATATATATATATACATATATATATATATATATATATATATATATATATATATATATATATATATATATATACTGTATAGTGACCCCGTACATTATATATGTGTGTACATATATATACATATACACATACACACACATACCCATGTACGTTCATGTACACTACACAGGGCACAAACTACACACATACACACTCTACAAGGTAATCTTACAACTCACAAACACCGGGGCAAACGACCCCCACTTAACCGTGTGTCAGACCATTAAGGGGAGAGATTTCCTTTGAACAATAAATTGTCGCAATTTCTCTTTGCTCACAATTTTTTTCTATTTGCTCCCAGTTATAAATCCTTAAGTTTCTTTTTTTTCTCTTTATCCTTTTCTGCTGCTCGCTGGTGGGGCTGCTGTTAGCTCGCACTGAAGGTTGGAGGGGGGGGGGGGGCATTAGACGCGTTTACAAGTCGGAGTTATGGTGATTGTAAGTTGTAAATAGCAACTTGTAAATTGGTGCTGCAGTCTGCCTTGGTATATCAGCTGCAATACCCGAGACTTATCGGGGTGCAATTTGGGCTGAAGCACATGACGTAAAATCTATGTATATATAGGGAGATACATGCATGCATGCACGCAAGCACATGCATATATATAACTAAAGGCTTTCTCTTACAACTTTCTTCCAATCGGAAATGACCTATTTCTCGTCCTCCAAATAAATGATTTCTCTAAAAACTTTCTCACAATCGGAGATGACCTATTCCTCCTCCTCCAACTAAATGCTTTCTCTTACAACTTTCTTCATAAGCTATCTCTCATCCTCCAACTGAGTGCTTTCTTTACAGCTTTCTCCCAATCGGAGATGGGCTAATTCCTCATCCTCCAACTAAAAATACCTTCTATAACAACTTTCGCCCACTCAGAGATGACTCTCAGCCTCCAACTACATACTTTCTCTAACAACTTTCACCATGAGCTATTTCTAATCCTCCAACTAAATGTTTTCTCTCACAACTTTCTCCCAATCGGAGATGAGCTATTCCTCATCCTCCAACTAAAAATACTTTAACAACTTTCTCCTATTCGGAGATGACTATTCCTCATCCTCCAACTAAATACTTTCTCTAACAACTTTCACCATGAGCTATTTCTAATCCTCCAACTAAATACTTTCTCTAACAACTTTCACCATGAGCTATTTCTAATCCTCCAACTAAATGCTTTCTCTAACAACTTTCTCCCAATCGGGGAGGGGTTACAAAAGCCCTTCCTTTGACTTTCACAGCTTCCTGCCAAACCCGCTTTGGGCCAACTTTCAAATATTCCCGCTTTTTAATCTGAATGCTTTTACAAGCGTGCTTTAAAAGGATCCAGGCGTCGTAGGTGAAGTGCTTTAAAGAGATCCAGTGTTGTTGGCAGAGAGAGCTTACGAGGGATCCAAGACCACTTCCCAATTCTTTTGGCTAATGGCTTCCCAGAAACGAGGTTTTAATTGAACGCAAATTTCTTCACAGGGCGATGCTCGGCTAATATTCAAAGGCTTAGGTCTTGTATGAAATAAAAATAGCAGTCAGCATTTTTTTTTTTACAAGAATACATTCAGAATGTTAAACTAAAAATTGTTAATTTCTCGCAACATATATTCATAATGTAAGGGAAAATGATATTCAAGGTTTTTTTTTTTTTGCACAAGAATTTATTGGGAATATTACATGGATAATATTAATTCTATATATTTCAACATATCTATAAATGTAATAGCAATTCATTTACGTGTGTGTTTATATATATATATATATATATATATATATATTATATATAATATATATATATATATATATATATATATATATATATATACTGTATATATATACATGTATTTATATGTATATATACACACACAGATTCCAATGAAAATAATACTGAATATTTATGAATGAATTCAAAAGGCCCAAAAAAATCGTCATTCTTATTTATCATTTCCGGGTATAAATAGAGGCTATGCATCTATCTACCTTTTCCAATAATTATTGCAATAAGTTGTTCATATCAATTTTATTTCCCCAAAAATTCCGGCTGAATAACAAGAATTTTTGCGTGCTGAAAAACGAGGGGGTCCCTTTTTCCTGCCGAATATCCCATCAAATTATTAAAATAAATTTTCGACTTTGCAAGGTATTAATAATGTGCGTGGAAATACAGTTATGACCTGACAAATTTCATACTATACACATTTACCTCGCAGGTATTTTGTGTAGTTATTTTCATTGAATTATTTTGGCCCTTTTGATGTTAGTGTTATTTGAGCTGTCTGCTTCAATCATACATATATTTTATTCACGCGGAGGAATGTGTGTGTGTATATATATAATATGTGTGTGTATATATATATATATATATATATATATATATATATATATATTATATATATATATATATATATATATATATATAAATATAAATATATATAAATATATATATATATAATATATATATATATATATTATATATATATATTCCTATCTGTATATATACACCTATATATGCATATATTTATATAAATATAAAAAATATTTACATATGTATACATTATATATATATATATATATATATATATATATAGAGAGAGAGAGAGAGAGAGAGAGAGAGAGAGAGAGAGAGAGAGAGAGAAGAGAGAGAGAGAGAAGAAGAAGAAGAAGAAGAAGAAGAAGAAGAAGAAGAAGAAGAAGAAGAAGCAATGCTTATAAAGTCCAATCATCAAGACGACATTAGGAGACATTGCCCGCGCCAGTAATAATGGAACAGAAAATTAAACAGCAATTAGGACTGACTGCTGCTGCTGCTGCACCAACAGCAGACTCGGGTGGCCGCTAAAGAACAAGGTCAAGAAACTTTCCCCCCCAAAGATGAGTCTCTCGCCAGGATGGGAACGACGAGGAAAAACATGGCAGGAAAATTTTTCCTTGGTGTTTGACTGACCAATTTCTTTGTCTGCCCATTTATTCTGGTTTTCAGCTGTGATTTCACTCGCATAGGCAACCAATTCAGCGCTGACTTCACTCGCATAGGCAATCAGGTCAGGCATTGACTTCACTTGCATGGGCAATAAAATAAGCGCTGACTTCACTCACATAGGCAATAAAGTCAGCACTGACTTCACTCACATAGGCAATCAAATCAGCACTGACTTCAATCACATACGCAATCTAGTCAGCACTGACTTCACCACACAGGCAATCAAGTCAGCACTGACTTCAATTCGCACAGGCAATGAACTCAGCGCTGACTTCACTCGCATAGACAATCAAATCAGCACTGACTTCAATCACATACGCAATCAGGTCAACACTGACTTCACTCACATAGGCAATCAGGTCAGCGCTGACTTCACTCGCACAGGCAATCAAAGGCAGAGCTGACTTCACTTGCATAGTCAATCTGATCAGCACTGACTTCACTCACACAGGCAATCAAGGCAGCAGTGACTTCATTCGCATAGGCAATCAAGTCAGCACTGACTTCACCTGCATAGGCAATCAAGGCAGCACTGACTTCACCTGCATAGGCAATCAAGGCAGCACTGACTTCACCTGCATAGGCAATCAAGTCAGCACTGACTTCACCTGCATAGGCAATCAAGGCAGCACTGACTTCATTCGCATAGGCAATCAAGTCAGCGCTGACTTCATTCGCATTAGGCAATCAAGGCAGCACTGACTTCATTCGCATAGGCAATCAAGTCAGCACTGACTTCACCCTGCATAGGCAATCAAGGCAGCACTGACTTCACCTGCATAGGCAATCAAGGCAGCACTGACTTCACCTGCATAGGCAATCAAGTCAGCACTGACTTCACCTGCATAGGCAATCAAGGCAGCACTGACTTCATTCGCATAGGCAATCAAGTCAGCGCTGACTTCATTCGCATAGGCAATCAAGGCAGCACTGACTTCATTCGCATAGGCAATCAAGTCAGCACTGACTTCACCTGCATAGGCAATCAAGGCAGCACTGACTTCACCTGCATAGGCAATCAAGGCAGCACTGACTTCACCTGCATAGGCAATCAAGTCAGCACTGACTTCACCTGCATAGGCAATCAAGGCAGCACTGACTTCATTCGCATAGGCAATCAAGTCAGCGCTGACTTCACTCGCATAGGCAATATAGTTAATGGAACACATCTCCTTCTGAAACAAAGCCTTGTAAGTACATTATCTTACACGAAGGATCAAATTGTGACTGCCATACTGGAAGGATGGCTCTGGGTGTCCAAGACAGCCCCAGGGAATGGATCAATGTTATAAGTTTCAAAAGTTTGTTGTAAATATTAATTTTTTTTTATTTCATTTTTTATTCTTGTTTTATGGGTTAGCCTTTTTGGTGTTGTCTGAGCTACTTTCATTTCAGCTTATTGGTCGAATAACCCAAAGTGATACTATTCTTGTACTTTCGTACGTTACTTACATTTTTATCAATTTATTTATTCATTTGTTATTTTTATTTTCTAATAAGTGATCTCTTCTTTCTGCATTTCCCATTACCTTCTGTTACTTCTTTCAAACGAACACCTTAATATTCTTTGGTAGCTTGAAATTCAAGTCAATGGCCCCTGAAGGCTTGTTCCATACGAACAGGGTTCATCTTCTGAATAATAATTATAATATAATTTTTTTTTTGGCTAAGCTCTGCTATATATAGAATTATTAGAAGGTCATTCTCCTGTGAATCTAGATTAGCCCCCTGAAGAACACCACGGATGGTCAAAACAGCTGTAGGTTTAGGAATGAATAAAACAAGTGAAAAATGCGCCGAAGTTTCTTCGGCGCAATCGAGTCTTCTGTACAGCTTATAACCAAGGCCACCGAAAATAGACCTCTCTTTCGGTGGTCTCGGTATAACGCTTTATAAGCCGCGGCCCATGAAACTAACCATGGCCCGATGGTGGTCCGGCCCCGGCCTACATCGCTGCCAGACGCACGATTATGGCTAACTTTGACCTTAAATAAAGTGAAAAATACTGGGGGAAGATGGCTGCAATTTGGTATGTTTGATGATTGGAGGGTAGATGATCAACATACCAATTTGCAGCCCTCTAGCCTCAGTAGGTTTTAAGATCTGAGGGCGGAGAGAAAAAGTGCGGACGGACACATAAAGCTGGCACAATAGTTTTCTTTTATAGAAACCTAAAAATCACTGGAATTATCTTAAATTTGCTCAGTGAATTACATAAACCACAAATTCATTAGACTCCAAGAAAATGGTGCAGGGACTGAGTCAGAAAAATAAAATATTAAAAATTTTCCATAACTGTTTAAACTTTGTCAGAAGAGTCAGGAATGTCATCAACTCCGCTGTTCTTGTATAAGAATTGGGGTGAAAATACTTCGGGAAAACGAATATATACACAAACTCTAATGTTATGCATTAATGCCCCGAGGAGGGTAAGAATAAATGAATGCTAATAATCCCAGAGGAAAGAAGTAAAGAATGGGCCGAAGTTTCTTGAGCGCAATCGAGTTTCCTGTACAGCCGCTACAGCATATAACCAAGGCCACCGAAAAATGGATTTATCTTTTGGTGGTCTCGTTATAATGCTGTATGTACCGCTGCCCATGAAACTTTAACCACGGCTCGGTGGTGGCCTATCCTTCATCGTTGCCAGAAGCATGATTATGCCTAACTTAAACATTAAATAAAGTAAAAACTACTAAGGCTAGAGGGCTGCAATTTGGTATGTTTGATGGCTGGAGGGTGGATGATCAACATAACAATTTGCAGACCTCTAGCCTCAGTAGTTTTACCCATTTGCAGCCCTCTAGCCTCAGTCGTTTTTAAGATCTGAGGGCGGACAAAATAAGTGCGGACAGACAGACAAAGCCGGCACAATTATTTTCTTTTACGGAAAACTAAAACAAGGGGAAAAGAAAGATAGAAAGAGATAGAGAAAGAGAAAGAGAGAGAAAAGAAAAATATAAAAGTGTCTCTCACCTCCTGTTTTCCCCCCCGAACACATTTTTTTTTGTAAAAAAAAAAAAAAAAAAAAAAAAAAAAAAAAAAAAAAAAAAAGGCCCATAAGGCTTTGTATGCCCAAATTGCGGCAAAGGCGAACATGGCGCCCAAGCCAGCGCTGAGAACAAAAGAACAGAGCTGATCCCTTTTATTGGCAACAGGATCTAGCAGCGCTGTTATACCCCTTTGTACACGGGCCGTTTTTTTGACCTCGTCCGATTCGGTGCAAACGACTCCGGCTTTGGAGGCTAAAAATGCAGACCCTTTCGAAGGTCTGCCGAGAGAGAGAGAGAGAGAGAGAGAGAGGAAGAGAGAGAGAGAGTCCACCTACCTGCGACGGGACTTTTTGTTGTTGTCTACAACTTTTTGTTGTTGTTTTGGGAGGAGGGGAAACAACAAAAAAAACAACAAAATGCTGAGTGGGATTCTTTTTCCTTCGAGGGAGTCATCGCAGCCGATTATTGTATTCCCGTGAAATGGAGTGGAAGAGAGAGAGAGAGAGAGAGAGAGAGAGAGAGAGAGAGAGAGAGAGAGAGAGAGAGAGAGAGAGAGAAATGCTACCTACCTTCGACGGACTTTGTGATGTTGTTTTGGGAGGCAGGGAAACAACAAAAAACAACAAAATGCTGAGTGGGATTCTTTTTCCTTCGAGGGAGTCATCACAGACGATTATTGTATTCCCGCGAAATGAAGTGGAAGAGAGAGAGAGAGAGAGAGAGAGAGAGAGAGAGAGAGAGAGAGAGAGAGAGAGAGAGAGAGAGAGAAGCGAATGAGGGGGGGGGGGGGGGAATCAATGGCGCGGGGTGAGACGGGTCATTTAAACCCAGAGGAAATTACGCAAAGTTGCTTCTTCTTCTTACTTCTTCTTCTTCTTCTTCTTCTTCTTCTTCTTCTTCTATATTTCTTTCTTCCGGGGCGAAATGAAAATGGGGGCCAAATTGCCCGAGAGGATGGGTTTCCATTTATTGAACATAAAATGAAATGGCTTCCTAAACACACACAAAATATAAAATTCCGTCGCTGTTATGAGCTCCGGAATCGGACGCGTCGTGTTATGATGGCGGAGTCACTATCAAAAGTGATATATTGTTTTTTTTTTTTTCAAAAATGGC
>JANJGK010009043.1:0-23669 GCA_039081455.1 Macrobrachium rosenbergii
AAAGAGCTTAGACACTTAGAGACGCTTCGTATCGTCTCCTGTTCATTCGTGGATTTTCTTTGCAATTTACTGTTTTCTGTTCAGTGTGGAGGCAATGCTTCATTAACTACACAAAGTGATATTCACAGTATGTGATTTTTATGCATTCTTTTTATTGTACCTCCGTTCATATTCTCTATCTTCCATCTCACTTTCCTAACAATTGATTCGTAGTGCAACTGCAAGGTTTTCCTCCTGTTACACCTTTCAAACTTTTTAACTGTCAATTTCCCTTTCAGAACTGAATGACCTCATAGGTCCCAGCGTTTTGGCCTTTGGCCTAAATTCTATATTCTGTTTTATTCTGTGTTTAATTTGATTCATTACAGTTCAGTAATGAGTTTCCGATAGGATAAGTTACTCTATTCAAGGCGGGTGAAACCTCGACCTGCATCATTAAATGATGTTAAATGATATTTATGGGGCTTTTCACAAGTGCGGAATATGAACTGGGCTGTTTCGCAGCTTAAGCGTTCTGTAAACTCTCCTGCTCTGCAAGGCTAAGTCTCTCTCTCTCTCTCTCTCTCTCTCTCTCTCTCTCTCTCTCTCTCTCTCTCTCTCTCTCTCTCTCTCTCTCTGTCTATATATATATATATATATATATATATATATATATATATATATATATATATATATATATATATATATATATATATATATATGTATATGTATATATACTGTATATATAAATATAAGAATATGTGTTCCTCTGCTCTTCATATCTTTTCACTAAAGGAAGTGGCGCCTGGACTGAGGCAGAGAGAGAGAGAGAGAGAGAGAGAGAGAGAGAGAGAGAGAGAGAGAGAGAGAGAGAGAGAGAGAGAGAAAGGAGGAGGGGAGAGTTGATTTAATAGAGTGTGCACCAGACGTAAATGGAAAGTTGATGGGGGAAAGAAATATGGCAGCGCTATGGGAGGGGGAAAGGAAGACAGGAACGAATGGAGGAGAGGAGAGAAAGCGAGAGAGAGAGAGAGAGAGAGAGAGAGAGAGAGAGAGAGAGAGAGAGAGAGGTTATATGACAAGAGTAACTGTAGGACGTGCCTGGCCGGGGAGTTTTGTTCTTTAATTCTTGGGCGGGTTTTAGATATTATTATGGATCGCTCTTTCCTAGTTTGGTAACCAGATAGACAGGTAGTCATATAGTAATGAAACATGTTCATATTTTTACAAAAATAATTATATGCATAATAAATAGGTCGAGTTAGAGTGACATAGACCCCAGTGTGAAGAAAAAAATGAAGAATTTAATACTGATAATCCATTTATCCTAATAGTTTCTTAAAGCTTGACTGATATATCCAAAGAAATCATGACTAATGCTTTGGTTTTTTAAACATCAGGTATTATTACTGAGCATTGGTGCATGAATGTTTACCTTCACAAAATATTTTTGTATGAATATAGCAACTAGTTAACATACCAGATATATCTTGTTAGATATTCAAAGGCGAGAGAGAGAGAGAGAGAGAGAGAGAGAGAGAGAGAGAGAGAGAGAGAGAGAGAGAGAGAGAGAGAGAGAGGTTACAGGTGAATCACGTAATGCTACACATTGTAGATAAATCCCTATTCTATCGCAGTTTTTATTATTAAGTCTGTTATGTATCTTGGAACGTGTTTTGTCATTTTCCTTTTGGTTCATGGAAACAAGTGTACCTATTATAATAATTTTCATTCATTATATATATATATATATATATATATATATATATATATATATATATATATATATATATATATATATATATATATATTCATTATTTCTACATATCCTGTAATGAATGTAACATTGTGCTTTGTGTTTTCTGAATCGCCGTTGCTGTCTTGTCCTTCTGAAAATTTACGTTTTGTAAGATTCCGTAATTGCAGTGCCACTGGTATTAACTGGTTCAAATGTCAGCTGTTCAAACCCTGATTTTAATTTTCTTTCGCGCTCGGTTGAACGATCTGTTTTGGCAGATGAACTGTAAGGCTTATAATCTTTTGAGTCCGTGGTTTGGAATAAAGCATGATAATAAAACAGAATTTTATTTCAGATTTTAGAACCAATAATGACTACAATCCTAACCATTCAAAGACTTTCCTTTGTAGAAGCCTTAGAATTTCGTTTGTTCTTTGGTGACTTTCCTCTGTCTCAGATACTTTGTCTTGTGACATACCATATCGTTTCTGTTCACTTGGACACCTTAAGCATGTTACATTTTTGTCTCCATGTTTTGCTATATTAGCCTTCCAGGTTATTTTTAACCTCACCCAGTGACCTTACCTATGATGGGTCAAATCTTGGGTCACAGTTTTGACGTTTACTCTTGATGGAGAGCAAATAACAAGTGTTTCTGATAGGATGAAAATGTTTCAGGGACTTACCTTATGGTTGTAAGAGATTTTGAAATCCAGGTTCATCTAGTTTTCTTATCGTTTAAGAGATTTTGAAATCCAGGTTTATCAATTTTTCATATGGTTTAAGAGACTTTGAAATCCAGGTTTATAATTTTTTCATACGGTTTAAGAGATTTTGAAATCCAGGTTTATCAAATTTTCTTATCGTTTAAGAGATTTTGGAGTCCAGGTTTATCAAGTTTTCTTATCGTTTAAGAGACTTTGAAATCCATGTTTATCAGTTTTTTCATATGGTTTAAGAGATTTTGAAATCCAGGTTTATCAAGTTTTCTTATCGTTTAAGAGACTTTGAAATCCAGGTTTATCAATTTTTCATATGGTTCAAAAGATTTTAACATCCAGGTTTATCAATTTTTCATACAGTTTAAGATTTTGAAATCCAGGCTTATCAAATTTTCTTATCGTTTAAGAGACTTTGGAGTCCAGGTTTATCAAGTTTTCTTATCGTTTAAGAGACTTTGAAATCCAGGTTTATCAGTTTTTTCATATGGTTTAAGAGATTTTGAAATCCAGGTTTATCAAGTTTTCTTACCGTTTAAGAGACGTTGAAATCCAGGTTTATCAATTTTTCATATGGTTCAAAAGATTTTAACATCCAGGTTTATCAATTTTTCATATGGGTTACGAGATTTTGAAATTCAGGTTTATGAAGTTGTCCAGGATTCGCAAGTTTTACGTTCTGACCAGTAGACCTTGTACTATTATCTCTTTGTGAATATGATAGAATTACATACCTGGTAACCATCTCGGTGAAGGGTGAAAGCTAAATTCGTCCTTAACTTACTTTTAGCAAAGTTTATGCAGTTTAGATTATATCTAAATCAGCTACAGTAACAAAATTCTTGCTGATCTCTTGATTTGTTGGTGATCATAACCTGTAATTCTGTTTTACGAAGCAAAGATAAATTTGTTAACGTTATATGAATTTCATCTGTTCTGTTAACCACATATAAAAGTAAGTTGTACATAACATTAATTGCACTTTTTATTCCAGACTTGTGAAACAGACGATAAAGAAAGGCGACGAATGTGGCCTTCAACATTCATTGGAAAGCCATTTCCATCTTGATGTGTTCTTGCAAAGTTACGTATTAGATGAAATTATTGTGACGTTACTCAATAGCTGGATGAGAGGTAAGTAGTATAAACTGTAGCCATATGTTGTTTTAATCTATTATTATTATTATCATTATTATTATTATTATTATTATTATTATTATTATTATTATTTATTTTTTTTTATTGTCTATCACAGTCATCCTATTCGACTGGGTGGTTTTTATAGTGTGGGGTTCCGGGTTGCATCCTGCCTCCTTAGGAGTCCAACACTTTTCTCACTATGTGCGCTGTTTCTAGTAGCACACTTTTCTGCACGAGTCCTGGGGCTACTCCGGCATCTAGTTTTTCCAGATTCCTTTTCAGGGATCTTGGGATCGTGCCTAGTGTTCCTATGATTATGGGTACAATTTCCACTGGTATGTCCCATATCCTTCTTATTTCGATTTTCAGGTCTTGATATTTCTCAATTTTTTCTCTTTCTTTCTCATCTACTCTGGTGTCCCATGGTATTGCCACATCAATGAGTGATACTTTCTTCTTGACTTAATCTCGTTAATATCTCAAATACTGTGGCGTGGAATTGCTGCTAAGAGAAAGAGCAGAGACACTGTAATAATTATAACTGAAAGACGCAAAGACGTAACTTATACAGACCTATGAAAAATCAGTTGCATTTGACAAAGCATAATTGGGTTTTTATCATTCTTTGTATTCTATAGAATATGTAGGAATATGGTCAGTCAGAAATAACATAAATATGTGTTAAATGGCTGTTAAAAGTATTCTCAAACGTAACGATAAACTTTAAAGATAGCATCGCATACTTGCTGTATTGATAAAAATTTTTCAGACCGTGCAAAAGATGTTTATAATAATAATAATAATAATAATAATAATAATAATAATAATAATAATAATAATAATAATAATAATAATAGTGATGTTTATTATTATTATTATTATTATTATTATTGTTATTATTATTATTATTATTATTATTATTATTATTATTATTTAAATTGCAACTTACTGAAGCACCAGTATAGCAATGATAATAATATATAATTTATGTTATTATTATTATTATTATTATTATTATTATTATTATTTGAATTGCAACTTACTGAAGCACCAGTATAGTAATGATAATAATAATATATGTGTTGTTGTTGTTATTATTATTATTATTATTATTATTATTATTATTATTATTATTATTTGAATTGCAACTTACTGAAGCACCAGTATAGTAATGATAATAACAATACATATGTTGTTATTATTATTATTATTATTATTATTATTATTATTATTATTACTATTATTATTATTATTATTATTATTATTATTATTATTATTATTAAACTTGCAACTTCCCGAAGAACCAGTTTGACAAAGTAAATAACATTGCACACCAAGCTTACTTGAGAGGGGCTCATTATGTTGATTTTACGCAAATTACAGCCGTTGTCAGAATAACATCCTGACAACACATAATTACTGTCAACATGCAAACATTACTGTGTCACTTCCGTAACGCCTGTTTCATCTCGAACCTGTGGCAACGGGTTAAATGAATTCGTGTCAATTTTGAAACTGCCGTGTGCTCCCCCACCCCACCCCACCCCACCCCACCCCCTCTCTGCCGTGGGTGGCTCTTAATACTCTCTCTCTCTCTCTCTCTCCTTGACTCTTAAAACAAACTTTATCTCTCTTTCTCTCTCTCTCGCCCCCCCTACCTTTCCGTTTAATACGAACTCTCTCTCTCTCTCTCTCTCTCTCTCTCTCTCTCTCTCTCTCTCTCTCTCTCTCTCTCTCTCTCTCTCTCTCTCTCTCTCTCTCACGTTTCCGTGGCTCTTAATAAAAATTCTCTCTCTCTCTCTCTCTCTCTCTCTCTCTCTCTCTCTCTCTCTCTCTCTCTCTCTCTCTCTCTGTAATATTATTTCTGTTCTCACTTTCAAACGGACGTCCTCGAGACGGTAAAGTTGATATTCTGATGTAGATGAGGCTTTAAAAATAAAATAAATAAATAAAGAAGAAAAGAAGAAAAAAATTGAAAATAAAATAAAAATCTAGGGAAAAAGGGGGAATTAAGTAACTCCCGAACGAGGAAGTTCAATTGTTATTGATTTGTAATGATTGAGTGGCCGGTATCCTCATTTACGCCGGATTATCGAACTCCGCGGAGTCAAATTTGCAGAGACATTTTCTGGAGTTTGAGTTATGTGATATAACAGAAGTCCGACTCGTTTGAAATTCCAAACATGTTCACATTTGTGAAGTGGATTGATTAGCATTTATTAAGGGTCGTGTTTTGCCTCTTTGTAAGTACAGTACTGGTGGTAGGAATTTCGTGTATTTGCTTTTGATCAGTCCGTAGGAACAGTTACGCTAGGAGAGAATTCCGGAGTTGCACGGGAAGGAATATGCTTCGACAAAGCTCGAAGCAATCGACATGACTTGATTTTCTTACACCGAAAAGTCTTGCATTAGACTCAGCTGACTGTTTTCAAGGACAATAATGAAACATTTTAATAAGTTTCGCAGAGAATACGACCAGACATTAACCATAAACGAAAATGAAAAGATATACCAAAACTTTTACTTTTTAAAAGCCCTGCTATTGGCAGTTAAAAACAAGTAAAAAATGCGCAGAGGTCTCTTCCGCGTAATCGAGTTTTCTGTACAGCCGCTACAGCGTACAATTACGGCCACCAAAAATAGATCTATCTTTCGGTGGTCTCGGTATAATGCTGTATGAGCAGCGGCCTATGAAACTTTAACCACGGCCCGGTGGTGGCCTATCCTATGTCGTTGCCAGAAGCACGATTATGGGTATCTTTAAACTAAAAAAAAAAAAAAGTAAAAACTACTGAGGCCAGAGGGCTGCAATTTGGTGTGTTTGATGATCGGAAGGTTGATGATCAACATACCAATTTCCAGCCTTCTAGTCTCAGTAGTTTTTAAGATCTGAGGACGGACAGAAAAAGTGCGGACAGAATAAAGTGCGGACGAACAGACAAAGCCAGTACAATAGTTTCCTTTTACAGAAAACTAATATATTAGGGTACCGGTAAGGAGTGGTTCAGTAGCTCTTCAAATGATCAAACAGTAATGAAACTAACGGAGTCAGGCTTAAGGATCTGAAAGATAAATCTTAATTTATGACTGCCTGAGATTCTGAAACTTTCAAGGAGAGAGTTTACTTTGTAAAAGCCTCGCTATTGACAATCAAAAATAGAGTACTGTTAAGACATAGGCCTACAGTTTGTGGGGTTCAGTAAAGCTTCAAATAATCAAACAATAATGAAACTAACGAGCTGCACTCACTGGTTTGAGGATCTGAAGGAGTAACTTTAAATTGGAGGATTCTGAAACCCTGAGACTTTCGAGAAGAAAATCAAATACTCTTTTGTTTCAAGTGGAAACGAGTTCTTTACTCGGAATGTCTAGAGAATGTAAAATGAATAAAGTGGGTATAAAAGAAGAAAGGAAACGGTATAAAATACATATGAATGTCTGGAAGGTATAACCAATGATGAATGTCTTTGAAATGTATGGAATGAACATAATCACTGTGGTGTACATTGTAGTACCCAGGCATTATATACTGTAATGGGTGGTGACAATGTAACAGAAACTCTTTGTAGGGAGCTTAACTATAAAAGTCGAAGGATTGAAGAAAACTTATAAAAACTTATGAAAGACGGTAAGAACAAGGAAAAAAAAAGGTAACATTCAGTAGAGTAAATCTGAATCAAGAATATCCAAGCAAGGATAATCAAAACAAATCTTGAGCTATAAATGGTCGATACTACAACTAATGACGATTTCAAGAGAAGAAACAAGAATACAAAATGCAATACAAGATGTGATATTATTAAGAGGCACTACAGGTAACTGTACCATAAGAAAATTATGACTCCCAAAATGAGAAAATCGAAAGACAGGGCTGGAAGGCTTCCATAGACTACTAAGTAACGGGAGATATTAAAAACGATTTATTATTACATCTACCTTTTCGCCTCCAATAGAGTTTACCCTGATTTCGAAATCCATCGCACGCTGTGATGCCAGATACTTATGGTGATATGTGATAGTTTCTCATTCAATTACAGTTATTCAGAATAGCGAAAAGGTGGCTGAAATGGATGTAGGTTTTTTTACAATCCCAGGAGAATGGAATGAATCAATGATTTTAAGTTAATAGGCGTCGTGACTTCTATGGTCATTGACGCCTACGCCGATGTCAATTAAAGGACTACATTGTGTAGTGTACTTATAATATATTTAAAACTTGTAGGAAATAAATTTACATCTAGTAGATGGAAAAGGTGTTACGAATCTGTCAGATTCTTAGGGATAGGTGCAAGCGTAGTAAAGACCCCTACAAAGGAAAGACTGTCAGATTTTATTACTCGTTTTTCAATAGGATCTATACTTTCTTAGCTATGTTTTAATGGGTAGCTGACACTGTAGCTATATGCCACTTATACACACATTTATACTAGTAGATAAACGTATAAACGAAAATTTCCCTTTTACATTTTTATTTATTTATTTATTTATTTATTTTTGCTTATTTTTCGATCTCTGTATGAGATTAGATCATATTATGCAGAGTAGATCAAAAGCTTTGATATATATAACGTAAGATGTGTCGGGTCGCAAATTCCTGAAATGTATACTAGTATTGCACCAGCCGAGGTTTTTTTGCCATGCCCCTAGGTTAGGTTAGGTTAGGTTAGGGAGGGTAGGTTAAATTGGCATTGCGAATGTAATTTGGGTGTGGGAAACATAATGAGATTATTTTCAAGAAAATTCTATGGTTAGCTTTTAAGATATGGCGTCCCGTTGTTTTTTTTTTTTTTCAGAGAAAGATCTCGGTACTCTGTTACATCTCGGGAAAATGCTGCCAGGTCAGTAGACTTATAATGGAGTTCCCATCATAGATTCCTTGTTTCTGTATTACTCAGTTATTTTCCATCATCCATCAAAATTTACATAAATGAAAAATGTGGTTTGGAATTAGAAGTGGTAATTCGCTTTTTGCTCTTTATGCTGTGAAGAACTGAGGTGTAAACATTTTTAATCTACTTCGTCATTAATGTCTTTTGGACGAAGTAAGTGAAAATAACCATTTTTCACTTTAAAATTAGGAAAGGCATAATTCAGTGTGACTTGTTGCGATTGCTAAACACTTCAGTGTACCTTGTTATTATAGTACTGAGGTACAAGTGCTGTTATTTAGCAAAAATGTAAATTGACCTCATAAACTCCACTGCCATGTTCTGCCTTCTTTAAGTTAATGGTGTATGATACGAATGCTATTAGCAGAATCACCCCCCGAAATTATTTTCGTTGTACTTTTTGAAAAAGAATGTATCATCTGTTTAGAGAGATTATGCTCATGATTCAGTGTTCACTAGGTTTTTATGAAGTTAAATTTTCATCTGGGGTGTCATCTTACAGGGAACTACATACGTGCTGAGAAGTATGCAATGTATAGCAGCTTAATTTTCAAGTTAAGAAAATTTTGAATTATTTGCTGATGATATGTAGTCGAAATATGTATAAATAATTAAATGTCAAATGATTTATAAAGAAAAATACTCATTATACCTCGACTATATATGCTGAGAATATGATGTAGAGCAATTTTTTTTTTTTTAAGCACGACAATTTCAAATTACTTTCTAGTGATAAGCAGTCGTATTTTTCTAATGATAAGTGGTCGTAATTTTCTAACGATAAGTAGTCGTAATTTTCTAATGGTAAGTAGTTGTAATATTCAGTTAATAAAAAATGTGAAAAGAATTATAAACAAAAAATACTCATTGTACTTCGGCAAACGTTTGGAAGTTCTTATGTCACTAAGCCTCATGTAAAATGTAATTTGAATAAAGTAACAAGACTTTAAGATCACTTACTAATATATTAGTAGTGGGTTCATTCAAAAGAATAAAAGGTAATCTTGAGTCAGGAATATACTTTGGTCCTAGGCTTATTCATCCTAAAATAAAGACTTTAAATGACGAGGCAGATATCCTACGTTTAGGTAAAATATCCTACGGGAGACCTAAGTTGAATTAAGTAACAAGTCCTTATGAGGACTTGCAGATATATTGGTAGGGGGTTCAGTCAAAAAAATAAAAGATAATTTTGGTCCTGAGCTTATTCGTCGCAGTCAAAAATTTAAATGGCGAGGTAGATATCCTACGTTTGGGTTGAGAGTCCTAAAAATGACGCAAGTTGAATTAATTATCAAGTCTTAATGATGACTTGCTAATATGTTGGTAGGAGGTTCAGTCAAAAAATTACAAGAATTTTGGTCCTGGGCTTATTCATCAAATAAAAACTTTAAATGACAAAGCAGATATCCTACGTTTTGGGAAAGGGTCCTAATAGTGACGCAAGTTGAATTAAGTATCAAGTCTTTGTGATGATTTACTGATATGTTGGTGGGGGGTTCAGTCAAAAGAACATATGATAATTTTGGCCCTGGACTTATTCATCCGATAAAAAGTTTAAATGATAAAGCGGATATCCTACGTTTGGGTAAAGGATCCTAATGATGACGCAAGTTGAATTAAGTATCAAGTCTTTGTGATGACTTACTGATATATTGGTATAGGGGTTCAGTCAAAAGAATAAAAGATAATCTTGGCCCAGGACTTATTCATCGCGGTCGAAACTTTAAGTGACGAGGAGGCGAACATCCTACGTTTAGGCAAAAGATCCTACCGATGACGCAAGTTCCTTACCGATACATCACCGGATCCATAGACAGAAAACCACCTATTAAATTATTCCTCATTCCGATACAATAATGAATCTCACTTCTTATCCTGACGTCAGATATAATGGCCTGCCCTCACGCTATGACCCAGAATATTTCCGACCGCAAACCCGCAACTCTAAACCCCCCCTCCCCCCACAACCTCTCCGAAGTTCGAGAAATATGAGAATTTCTACAGCAGATTCATTTTTGAGAATAATCTCGTCGAAAGTTTTTTTGTGTGTAAGGTGCTTGTGGTTAATGAATGCTTCTTGGGGCCTGCTTGTGGTAGCCTTTTATTTAAATGCATTTCTAACAGTACATTGAGGGAGGTAGTGGGTGTATAGAGTGTATTTGTTTAGAGGGGGGTGTGGGTTGTTGGTGAAGTGAGGGGGGGGAGGGGAGGGGGCAGGGGAGGGAAAGGGTGGGGGGTCCTTAGTTGCAACCATCAATATCACTGATGGCGTCTCAATGTTGAACGCATTCAATAGTGTCGCGAACGAGAGAGAGAGAGAGAGAGAGAGGGAGAGAGAGAGAGAGAGAGAGAGAGAGAGTTTACATTAATGGAAATATTTCGGTCAACAAGGGACCTATGCTCTCCGGAGCCACGGCAATATAAGTGATGGTCGATACGCCACTATTTGCGGACACTCGTTATGATGAATGCTCTTTCATGAACTGGGAATTGTGTATAACGGATCATTTACGATGAATATTCATAGATACGTGTCGGAACGGGCGCCCCCTCCCCCTCTCCCCTCTCCCCCTACCAAATCCCCGAAAAAAATAATTTATGACTGTTTGCTTCACTGATATATAGTATAAGCGCCATATTTACGCACTTCTCCTCAGACAGGGCAAATAGAATAACGAAACAAGTTCTGAATTACAGTTGATATCGAGAACGTCCTTTGAGAACTTGACGAGTGTGCATCGGATGTGTAGATAATGCAAAGGACCTTATTTAGACTGACATCAATACGCCGGACTTATTCAGCGAGTCGTGGCGAACTGCGCTCTTCAATGACCCACCTTTTAATGAGGTAAATTCCTGGGGTTGTTTGCATACAGTATTTGAATGTTCGAGAGGCGTTTGCTCTCTGAAATGAAGTCCGTCAAAAGGCGAAATTCATTACCCGAATGGCTCGTTTGGATGTGCTCGTATTTGTCTGAATTTAATTCGGTCCTTGTTATTAGTTGTCGCTATCGAAGATTAATCAGGGTTAGTACTAGGTGGAAGTCGGGGTTATGAAGCCAAATCTGATTACGTATTAATGCCAGCAGTCGTATCATTAGCAAGGGCAGGCACGTTTTATTGAAGGGTCTTTGAATTTTTAGTTTTGTTGTGCTTAGAGAAATACATAGCCATCGTTTTGAAATGTTTTCTCATAATAAATGTGCCTTTCTTTGCGTTGTGCAGTTTCCCGTTTTCTTCTACAAAAAATAAAACGCGTACTGGCGCCATCTGTCAGCTAGAGTATGAATCTGTAAACAAAGTCGGTAACACGGTTCATTACGACATACGTTTGTCTAATTACTGTTTTTGAGTAGACAGTTGGATAACTAAAGCAAAATGTGTGAAATGTCAACTTAGAAGGATTATGCTTATGTACAGAATTGCCTATGTATACTGTGTTGATGTATACTGTAACCATATTGGAGATATTGTAATTGTAAATGAAAATTGAAAAGTTAAAAAGAACAAAATGATATGTCAGGAACTGAGTTTGAATCCTTTCGACACTTTGCTGAGACGGTTAACTTCCAAAAACCAGCTTGTTAGCCTATATATATATATATATATATATATATATATATATATATATATATATATATATATATATATATATATATATATATATATATGTATATATATATATATACTGCTTTGTTCTCGGGTGATTAAAAGCGCATATTTGTCATCTAATTCCTACAACTGTTTTTCCTGCACCTGTGATGCTAATCAAGAAAAGATTATATACTGTCTAGACAAAAAATTTTCTTTTAGATTATCGTTGGTTGCATTGAAATATTTTGATTTTACCAAATAAGTATTTGTAATTTTGTTCGATTGCACATTGCTGTCACAGAAAGGAATACTTAGAAATCCACTTTGAGGTAATAGGCTATTGTCCATTATCGAAGTAGTCAATCTATTTTGACTAGCAGGAATTTGCTGACTAAACAACATAACCCAATAGATAGAATGCAGAACAACAATTACAGTTAAATATGCTTGGCGTGACTACCCAGTTCACTAGCAATGTCCCCCTTGGGAGGGGTGGTAGTGCCGTCAGTGCACCTCACATAGTGCACTATAGGCATTACTTAAGGGCCTTTGCAGCGTGCCTTCGGCCCATAGCTGCAACCTCTTTCATTCCTTTTACTGTACCTCCGTTCATATTCTTTCTTCCATCTGACTTTCCACCCACTCTAACAATTGTTTCATAGTGCAACAGCGATGTTTTGCTCCTGTTATACTTTTCAAACCTTCCTGTTAATTTCCCTTTCAGCGCTCAATGACCTCGTAGATCCCAGCGCTTGGCATCTGGCCAAAATTCTATATTCTATTCTACAAGCAATGTCATATATCGGGCACTGGAAACATCTTCAGTTTCTCCAATTGTCAGATTTTTAAGCTGTAACTTAGTTAGTGATATATACTGTGTGTATTATATATATATATATATATATTTATATATATATATATATATATATATATATATATATATATATATATATATATATGTTTATATACATATATAAAATATATATATATATATATATATATATATATATATACTTTTATATGAATGTATATATATGTATATATATATATGCATACAGGTATATATATAATATGTGTATATATGTATATATATATAATATATATATATATATATATATATATATATATATATATATATATATATATATATATATATATATATATACATACTGTATATGTTAACTAAGAACAAATCCGTGGGCCAGTGCTCTTGTTGGACTGTTTAGTAGTAGTAACAATAAAAATAATAATAATAATAATAATAATAATAATAATAATAATAATAATAATAATAATAATAATAATAATAATAATAATAATAATAATAGTGGTTTTCCTTAGAGCAAATATTGATCTCTTTCAAATCTGATGACATCTATGTAGTAACCCTATTTGAAGTGAATTGGACACCTAAAATAATAAGAACCTTAACGATAACTACAAGCTACGGTAACTGGCATTTTTATTATTATTATTATTATTATTATTATTATTATTATTATTATTATTATTATTATTATTATCATATCTCTGTTCGGTAACTACTTTTATTATTATTATTATTATTATTATTATTATTATTATTATTATTATTATTATTATTATTATTCTCTCTATTCCTGTGTTTTCCACTGCTTCCTTTATCTAACCCAGTCTATCATCCACCTCCTCTCTCATTCAACCGTCATCCGTAAGATTTACCTGTAAATACCTGTGTTAACTCACTCACTCTCTTCCACCATCCTCATTAGCATTGATTACTCGCTCGTCTTGCCTACCATTTATTCTCATTACCTAAAGGGCCTTGGTAATAATCATTTTTAAGATTCCCCCTCTATAAATTCTTTCACATTTTTTCGTAAACTCTTCACTTATAGATCTATTTTTCGCGGCCTTGCTCTAAATTCTTTCATCAATTCAGTCATATGAATACTGAATAGGCTATACAGTTATGTTTATGCAGCACGCCTGTAAACATTATTATTATTATCTTTAAGTTTATGGTTATGATAATAATTGTTTAAAATACTGTCATTGTTATCCAAGAAGGAGGCCCTATTTTAAACAAGATTTATTCAGTAGTATTGCGTTCGTAGTGTTTTTTCTTCCTGATATACAAATGAATATTAAATATCTCATACCGAATAAAAAGGAACTGTTAAGACTATTAAAAAAAATTTCACTATAAATTCAGCACTGCTGAAAGAGCGTTTGTATTTAATGAATATTATTGTTATATATGTATACATATATAACATATGTTATATATGTTATATGTATATATAACAATAATGAATATTATTGTTATATATAGTATACAGCGATGAAATTTCGGTAATTCCCCAGATTTTGGAGCTTGTCGCAAAGCAGCCATGCTGTGAACATACTTTGTGGTCGAAACATGTCTACGGAATCCAGAATCCAAACCACCGAACGAAACCACGAAGATATGTACAGATTTTTGAATGAATAATTCAATAAAAACACTTTCCTCATCTCACACTGTCCTTTCCCGGCATGAATACTGGCCAATTCTAACCAACATTGCTGAGCCCGAAAAAAGAATTGTAAGGAGAACAGAAAAGATCCTGTATAAGATAAATTCGCAGAATACAGCTTATTATTATTATTATTATTATTATTATTATTATTATTATTATTATTATTATTATTATTATTATTATTATTATTGCTACTAGTAGTAGTGGCAGACATTATGGAACGTGGGGAAATTAACAACATCAATACCATTTATTATTATCACATCTGACACCACTACTACTACTACTACTACTACTACTACTACTACTACTACTACTACTACTAGTAGTAGTAGTAGTAGTATTAGTAGTAATAGTTGGTAATAGTATCCTAATGAATGGATAAACACCCAAACACGTACAAAAGCTCTCATTAATCATTTTTGTTCGGCAAGAGGGTCTGGAAAGATTATTGATTATTGAATGCCATAATTATTCCCAATGAAGTTGGCCCGTTCGGACGTTTAAATACACAATTATAATACACAACTATACACGCATATTAATGTCAGCAACAAGACAATAGATTAACCCCTTACCTTTCCCTAGTACATATTTGTATTTAATAAAAAAAAAGAAGAGGAAAAGATATCAAATAAATTATAGAACGAAAGGCAGGTCTCCTCTAGTAGAAGTGTTAACATCCTGAAGAAATTCGAATGCATGCCAGAGAAAACATAACAAAATGTGACAAATTTAGTAACTGCAGATATATGTGCATATATTTTTAACCATTTTGCTTTCAGAAACATTGACGCCTCCATGCAGTTCTGGTACTGAAACGATAAATCCTTTGTTTTTTTATTTCTTCAAGTTGAGTATTACTGGAATCAGCAATGCTTAACTGGAAGCAAAAGCCTTCTTAATACTGTGTATTTACTTGTTTTGCCTCTTTAACTCACTTTCAATAATGATAAATGACTGAATAAATGACGCATCTGAAAAGCTGATCTAGAAATTGCTTCTTTGGTTGGGCAGGGAACTGGCCAAACATTCTCCAGTCATTATGACCAGCAAGACGGAAACTTTGAAGAATGTTTGTTGACTGTGCCGTATATGTGTCACTAAAATATGACTCTTACAATTGATCTTCCGCTGTGGCTTTTGGTGCCACTGATAAACAAAAGCTTGATATATTGTTTAGGTGACTCAAATTAATAGGGAGGGGACATGAAACAACAAGATAACAAATTATAGCTATAGGAATATATATTATGACACATAGACTTATTGCTTTTGCGTGATCGTTGGTTCGAAAGGGTGAGTGGCCCACTATGTTTTGATTGATTTTTAAGTACACCTCATAAGAATATATTGAACCCATATGCTTCTACATAGGATGTATAAGAGTGAAAACAAAGCTAAATTTTCTTTCTTACATCCGTACTAAAGCACTATAAAAATTGGTCTAAAGCAGGGGGAAGGATTTTTTGAGTGACCCTGGGGAAATGACCTTGAATCAGGCAAGAGAGAAAAAGAGAGACAGACAGACAGACAGATAGACAGACAGACAGACAGGGCAACTGCCTAAAGATTGCAGTGTCATTTAATGCTATGGAATTGAATAAATGTACAATTTTCATATCACCTGAAAATTAATTTTGAAAATTAGGAATTTAGATGAAAGTTATAAAAGAACAAATCAAATGTGAAGGACAGTTTCTGTGTACAAAGTATATTTCTCAATGAAGACACTAACTAGAGGATTACACGTAATGCATTTCAAGAACACTGGGAATAACTTCAGGAGGAATGATTGAACATCTGATAAAAAAGTAACCATGATAATGATAGCTAGAGACCATTTTAGAAGCGATGAAACAGTTCTAATAAGTGCACATTCAAAGTAGCTACTGATATTTAATCGACCTGACAATTACACCTTTCGGATTTTTTGATGCTACAGTATGTCATTGCTTTTCCCAGACCTTAACAAGCTCATCGTTTGACTGAATTTAGTCAAATCAGAATTCTGAGTTAGTCAAAATCTTTCTTTGTGTGCAAAACCTCTTTTTTAGTAAGATTATATTTCTAGACTGAGATTTAACAATTGTTACTGCTTTTTTAACCATTTTCATCGTCGTAGATTGTTATATTAGTTTACAACAACTGAGAATATATAAAAATTTCATAATCACATGAGTCACTGAAATGGGAAAGAAATCGAATAGGTTCTCGAAAGCTCTCGTTATGTATATATTTTTTATATATCTACACTAACATCGTTGTGGATTTCTTCGCCATAACTGGGAATGTGAAAACTGAAGTGAACTTGTTTGCTTGAAACAATCAGGAAAACTGAAGAGAACTTGTTTGCTTGAAACAGTCAGGAAAACTGAAAAGAGCTTGTTTGCTTGAAATAATCAGGAAAACTGAAGAGAACTTGTTTGCTTGAAACAATCAGGTAAACTGAAGAGAACTTGTTTGCCTGAAACAGTCAGGAAAACTGAAAAGAGCTTGTTTGCTTGAAACAATCAGGAAAACTGAAGAGAACTTGTTTGCTTGAAACAATCAGGAAAACTGAAGAGAACTTGTTTGCTTGAAACAATCAGGAAAACTGAAGAGAACTTGTTTGCTTGGAACAATCAGGAAAACTGAAGAGAACTTGTTTGCTTGGAACAACCAGGAAAACTGAAGCGAACTTGTTTGCTTGGAACAACCAGGAAAACTGAAGAGAACTTGTTTGCTTGAAACAATCAGGAAAACTGAAGAGAACTTGTTTGCTTGAAACAATCAGGAAAACTGAAGAGAACTTGTTTGCTTGAAATAATCAGAAAAACTGAAGAAAACTTGTTTGCTTGGAACAATCAGGAAAACTGGAGAGGACTTGTTTGATTGAAACAGTCAGGAAAACTGAAAAGAGCTTGTTTGCTTGAAACAATCAGGAAAACTGAAGAGAACTTGTTTGCTTGAAACAATCAGGAAAACTGAAGAGAACTTGTTTGCTTGGAACAATCAGGAAAACTGAAGCGAACTTGTTTGCTTGGAACAACCAGGAAAACTGAAGAGAACTTGTTTGCTTGAAACAATCAGGAAAACTGAAGAGAACTTGTTTGCTTGAAACAATCAGGAAAACTGAAGAGAACTTGTTTGCTTGAAATAATCAGAAAAACTGAAGAAAACTTGTTTGCTTGGAACAATCAGGAAAACTGGAGAGGACTTGTTTGATTGAAACAGTCAGGAAAACTGAAAAGAGCTTGTTTGCTTGAAACAATCAGGAAAACTGAAGAGAACTTGTTTGCTTGAAACAATCAGGAAAACTGAAGAGAACTTGTTTGCTTGGAACAATCAGGAAAACTGAAGCGAACTTGTTTGCTTGGAACAACCAGGAAAACTGAAGAGAACTTGTTTGCTTGAAACAATCAGGAAAACTGAAGAGAACTTGTTTGCTTGAAACAATCAGGAAAACTGAAGAGAACTTGTTTGCTTGAAATAATCAGAAAAACTGAAGAAAACTTGTTTGCTTGGAACAATCAGGAAAACTGGAGAGAACCTGTTTGATTGAAACAGTCAGGAAAACTGAAAAGAGCTTGTTTGCTTGAAACAATCAGGAAAACTGAAGAGAACTTGTTTGCTTGAAACAATCAGGAAAACTGAAGAGAACTTGTTTGCTTGGAACAATCAGGAAAACTGAAGAGAACTTGTTTGCTTGAAACAATCAGGAAAACTGAAGAGAACTTGTTTTCTTCAGGCGATCAGGAAAGAAAGCGTGTAGAGAAACAAAGACAAAGAAAGAAAAAATGAAATACCGGGAAAGAAAGTGTGTAGGAAGACAGAGACAAAGAAAGGAGAAACGAAGCACGCCCCAGAATTAATAATGATAATCCCAGCAGCTTTGGAATCTTAAGAGCATCCTATTCAGACTAGACTAATACACTTTATCTCCGTGATAATAGCCGTCATCAATCATCTTGAAGTGAAGATGTCCTGAATAAGGTAATAAATAGTTTGTTTTCGTAATTATCTGCTGGAGTGTCTGGGATGACAGCGGCTTATCAGGTCTTAAGGAACGCCAGAAGCCATGGGGTCCTTCTCTACCTACACCCCCCCACTGGGGCCTTCCCTCCCCCCCATGTGGCACTCACCCCCCCCCAACCACTTTTGTATGGGTCCCTCTGTAGCTCTGGAGTCCTGAGGTAAAAAAGGAAGATTGGCGGTTGGGGGTGAGGAGGCGTTCTCTCTTATAACTGTTGATTTTTTTTTTTTTGTTCATGCCTTGTTCTTTTCCATTATTCATCATCTTATTCTCTGTGGTATGATTTTTCGCAAATTCTGCTTTCATTCTTCTTGTACCAGTGGTTTAATCTTCGCTAAGAGATTTTTATAAACATTACCTCGCTTCATTATTTTTCCATAATTTCCTCTGCGGTCAAGGTCTCGCTCTCTCTCTCTCTCTCTCTCTCTCTCTCTCTCTCTCTCTCTCTCTCTCTCTCTCTCTCTCTCTCTCTCTCTCTCTCTCTCTCTCTCTCTCTTTCATCCTTCAGTGCAAATAATTATGTCCATTGCAGTTTCTGTCTCTTTGAATACCTTCGCTTATGTATATACATACATATCTATATATAGATATAGGTATAGGTTTATCTGTAATATACATACATACATATATATATATATATATATATATATATATATATATATATATATATATATATATATATATATATATATATATATATATATGGTATTTAATTAAGAAATAGTTAACAAGAATACTGCTGAAGTTGTGCAAATGAAATTATCACAATTGAGTGCGTCTGGCATCTTGTGTTCGTTTATTTGAACATGCATGTGTGCATAAATGTTATTTGTACATCTGATAATCTTTTCGAATAATATTTACGCATATATGTCACTCTACCCAAGATTATTTTAATTTATTGAATATTCACCTAACTGGTAACATTTACCACTTTTGAATTTATAGAACATAATGGTCACAAGTTTGATAACCCCCTCCCTTAAACCCTCCCCTCCTCCCCCCTTTTCTTTCCCCTCCCCTTTCCTCTCCTCTTCCCTTCCCCTCCCCTTTCCCCCCTCCCTCCCCTTTCCTCCGCCTCCCCTTCCCTCTTCCCCCTCCCCTTTCCTCTTCCCCCTCCCCTTTCCTCTCTCCTCCCCTTTCCCCCTCCCTTCCCTTTCCTCCCCCTCCCTTTTCCTCCGCCTCCCCTTTCCTCTTACCCTCCCCTCCCCTTACCTTCCCCCTCCCCTCTCATAAAAATTATAATTAAAGTAAAACAAAAATGAAGAAAGTGAGGTTCCTAATTCCCCTCCCCTTCTCCCTCTCATAAAAATAATAATAATAAAAGTAAAAGAAGAAAATGAAGTAAAAGTTAGGTTCCCCTTCCCCTCCCCCTCCCCCTCCCCCTCCCCTCCCCTCTCTAAAAACGATAATAATAAAAGTAGACCAAGGAAAAAATGAAGAAAGTGAATTTCTCCTTCCCCTCCCCCTCTCATAAAAATGATAATAATGAAAGTAAAAAAATAAAAAAAAACTTAGAAAGTGATGATACCAGATGAGTGTTTGCCTCTCTTTAAAAAAAAAAAAGAAGAAAAAAGGCGTTTAAGAGGAGAGGCAGAGAGACCGTAGAGAAATTATAGTCAGCGTGTTAATGGCAGGCTATCAGGACGTGGACACCTACTATCAGTGGGTTGAAGAAGACCGCATGGCTGATGGACGATTCGTACCGTCCTCGGTGACGGGAAGATGGTCGATGCTGACTTGAGCCCTTGGAGAGGGAGGGAAGGAGGGAGAGAGAGAGAGAGAGAGAGGAGAGAGGGAGGGAGAGATTTCGATAACTAGACCTAGCTGTCAAATGATCTTTCGCTCTCACTCTCTTTATCTGTCTGTTTTATTTATCTCTCTCTCTCTCTCTCTCTCTCTCTCATCTCTCTCTCTCTCTTCTCTCTCTCTCTCTCTCTCTCTCGGTATTCATCTGTGTAACTGTCTGTGCGAGTGTCTGTAGATTAGGACCAGTTCGAGGAGAAAGTTAAACATGCAAAACGTTTTCTTTACTTTTATTTTCTTTTATTTTTGTTACCGATGTTTCGTGCTGAAGGTGTATCAGCAGTGTCTTACACCTAGAATGAAAAGTAAATAGAATAATATATTTTCTTAAACAATAACTGCATTTAAACGGCACCTTTTATCTTGAAATGACTGAAACAAACATTCCACAATGTAACTGGTCTTAGATGCAAAGTGCCTGTAATACTTGGTTGTAATAGATATTGTATTTGTCAAAATGATAACTGCAGGTAGCAGAGGCGGTTGCGAATAACAGAGTGATACGATGAAGAATTTTTATAAAATTTGTCAAAGTAAAAAAATGAAAAAATAATCATTAACCCCTAATTAGTTCCACTAAAACGAAAGGAAAGCAAAATTTAAAATAATGACATTTTGCATATTAAATAGCCTTTAGCCTTTTAGAATTGTTCAACGGTTCGAAAATATTGTGCAAAAACAATGCCAGTGAACAAATCACCAGTGACCAAAGTTTAATCAGTAAAATAGTGAAGTCATGCTGATTTTAGTTTTCTGTCCACTTTTTCTGTCCGCCCTCCGAGGCTACAGGGCTGCAAATTGGTATGTTGATCATCCACCCTCCAGTCATCAAACATACTAAATTGTAGCCCTCTAGCCTCGGTAGTTTTTATTTTTTATTTAATGTTAAAGTTATAGATACGTAATGTGAATCTGTTGTCACATGTATTCAAATTCTAGAGACTACAGGCCTATGATTATCATCGCTTCTGAGATATAGAGGGAAAATTAAAAATTTGTACGTTCAAATTTGCCTTCTGGCTTGAATAATAAGTCAAAGATCAAAATAAATTTGAATAACTTAATAACCATCTCTCAAGTCTCGTTAATTATCAGAGAAGAATGAAAGGAGGAGACTAATTAACAGTTGCAATTTATTGTGCTATGATCAGAAAAACAAATTAACAACAAAAAGTCTCAAAAATGATATAGTTCAATTAGTCAAAAATAAGAATTTCTAGACTTTGCTCTAAGAATATTTATCACTAGATAGGTATTTAGGGTATATATATATTTTCACACCATTAAGAACAGAATAAATTGCTTTCCAATGACATTTAGGCACAATTACTGTGCGATAAACAAAAGAAAAAAATATGGTAACGTTTCTATATTTCTATATTGAAAACTCATAATGATATATTTCCGTGATCAATCTGCTTAATGGAAATTTTCATGCTAAGAGACTCACTTTAATGTCATTGTAAATCTTAGCTGTACTTTATTGCAGTTTGCTCAGAAATGCAAAATGCCATTATTTGTTTTCGACTGCAACACTGAAATGGCTCTGCATCCTTGTTTGAATGATGTCCTTGGCAATTGGTTGATACTTCCTTGTGATTGGTTGTGCAAAAATAAGTTTTCATATGGTGCTAATTTTTATGTCACTTGAAAGCAAAAGAGTTTTGATTGATTGCAGCAGGCTACGGTCGAAAAAGCAAAATGACAGACATTAGACGGTAAATTGACGAGTTGAAGTTAGCAAAAAAAAATTAATAAATAATATAATGCTGATAATTTACCGTACAAAATTTTTACCAAAAACAAAATACTAAGCTATGTATATAATTTTTTTTTGTACCCTGCAAAACCACGGTAAATTGCTTTACCCATGGTATGTAGGTCAATGGTTTTTGTACCAGGTTATTGGGCATTGAAACCTAAGAAAATTATGAAATTTAAATCATAATTCTGTATTCAGATTTTTCCTAGTGGTTCAGTTCCCTGAATGCCTTTTCTTACTTTAGTTTTCACGCAAAGATGCTCATATAGCGTTATTTCAATAAGAATAATTTTCATTTATCACAGTCCGCTTGCAAAACCGTCTTACTATGTGCCTTATATACATAGAGATTGCTTTATCGTAAGTTGGCTTTATAACTTATTTCCATCTTCCTGGCGTCCTCTTGATGTACTGTAGTCTTAAATTGTGTTACATGTCTCATTTATTGCTTCGCCTTTTCCGCATTATGCCTAAAGATCACCAATAAGCTTTCTTAACATTCGCTCTTACCCTCATTTGAACACTTAATTGACAAATGAAAAATGCGCCGAAGTTTCTTCAGCGCAGTCGAGTTTTCTGTACGGCGTATAATGTTGTATGAAACTTTCAGCCGCGGTCCATGAAACTCAGCCACGGCGACGGTGGTGGCCTCAGCCACTACCCATGAAACTCTTAGCCGCGGCCCATGAAACTCAGTCACGGTCCGGTGGTGGCCTGTGTTATTGGTACATATATCGGTGCTAGAAGTATGATTATGGCTAACTTTAACCTTAAATAAAATAAAAACTACTGAGGCTAGAGGGCTGCAATTTGGTATGCTTAATGATTGGAGGGTGGATGATCAACATGCCAATTTGCAGCCCTCTAGCCTTAGTAGTTTTTAAGATCCGCGGGCGGACAGAAAAATGCGGACGAGACAGACAAAGCCGGCAAAATAGTTTTCTTTTACAGAAAACTAAAAATGCTTTATTGTCATCATTTACTTCTCACTGGTTCAGCCATATTAAATTTAGCTTCAGCAAAGGCAAAATAATTCGTGGAAAAATGATTTAATTATAGTAAATGAAAATGTTTGGACTGATGCCCATAAACTCAATTTGTAAGAACAAAATCGCGTAATCTGTGAGAGCTTTTCGTGTTGGAGGAAAGACAGCTTAATGCCCAAACGAAAGGTGAATAAAAAAATGAAAAGATAGACAGTAAATGAAAAGTAAATACAATTCAGTAGAGCTATTTACCCGGTTAAGTAACGGAGGTGGGAGGGGGGCGGCGCGGGGTGATACTCATAATAGTTATGAAAATGAAAAGATAAAGGCGAGTGACCAACTTTATATAGGTTCCGGGTGTTTTTTTTTAGGAGTCGTATACAGCAGAATTTTGATGTTTTTTTCGCTTATTCCAGAGCCCGTGGAAAGGTAAAAGAGGATTCTTTCCCCTCTTCAGAAAGGTCATCATGATCGTTTCCAGAACCTTTATTTATGTTACCAGGAACCATGAAACGCTGACAAACCCTTTTCGTTTCG
>JANJGK010009044.1:0-7500 GCA_039081455.1 Macrobrachium rosenbergii
AGAGAGAGAGAGAGAGAGAGAGAGAGAGAGAGAGAATCATTCACATTGGTTCGACAAATAGATTCTCTTTCCCAGAAAACTTTCGAAAACTTCTTAAAAAAAAAACCCTCCTGCCTCTGTGGGTGTCAGATATCCTACCACGAGATGATGATGATTGATATGCGTCAGTAAGAGGCTTCTGTCTCTTCCCCAAGTTTAGTAAGTTGCAGAGATTGTGATGTTTTTAGGTTTGTTTGCTGTCTAATCCTCTTATTGTGATTGTCTGCTAGGGTTCGTTGTCTGAGGACATGATCTGTGTGTGTGTGTGTGTGCTATTGAATTGCTTTTGTGTCAAGAGGGAACTACAGCATATAAGAAGAACCGTCAGGATATACAGAGGCTCTTGAAACTTAAGGGTTCCAGAAATTTTATTTTCACTCTTCAGCCTTCCTTTACCATTTTGTATCATCATCATTATCACTACTCCTGTTTCTGCACTTGGTAGTATTGTTTCAAATTTGTATTTGTGGCTTTGGTTCTTTGTAGAACTTATATGTTTCATATACAAATCAGCTTTCTCTGAATGTGTGTTTATAACTTCACTAATCAATCCCGCTGGTCTGATCACGACTCGCTTTGAATACAGGATTAACACTTCGCTATACGTAAGTGATGTGCCATTTAATTTTTAAATACCCGGTGTATATTCCAGGAAATTTATCATTGTTTAACATTACATTCCTTAAAACTTTTATTGCTTTGTTGAAGCTACACTTGAACCCAGAAATTCTTCTCTTAGCCAGGGACTTGGTTGTAGTTTTGAGGGCTTGCAAGAAAGTTTATGAAAGGCGCTGAATAACCCACACGGCTCCAGACTTGGTTCCACGGCCAGATTCTGTTAAAGCAAAGAGCAGAGCAAAGCTTAGTAATAACATTCGCGTCGACAGACAGAGTTGTTTGGAGGAAGTCGCACCCGGGCCTTTGGAGTCACGCATGCAGAAAGAAACACATCTCTGCAAATGAAGCCGTCTTCTGAGGCTTACTTTCAACAATGCATCACTGCCGCCATTTTCGCTTGCTCGCACATTAATGCTCCAGTAACACCCAGTCACGCTTCATTCCAGTGATGGGCGTGGCTGCGAATTCTCGGGAAGAATAAACATTTCCCAAAAACTCCCTCGCAAGACATTATTTGTATGTTTGCAGCAAGTGTTTGCAAGCGACGGAATAAGCAACGGTACGAACTCCGCAAGAAGCTTAGAACTGGGAAGGAAAGGAGGAGGAGGAGGAGGAGGAGGAGGAGGAGGAGGAGGAGGAGGAGGAGGGAGGGTGCATAAGAAGAGAGGGACAGTCTGGGCTAATGGAGGCCATCCTTCTTCGAAAAACTTCTCCAATAAAAAATTTACTTACTGGTTTTTTCCTTCCTAATTCGAATTTTATTCTTGAGTGATGAATGAGAGAGAGAGAGGAGAGAGGAGAGAGGAGAGAGAGAAGAGAGAGAGAGAGAGAGATAGAGAGAGAGAGAGAGAGAGAGAGAGTTGGCAATATTTCAGATTATTTTATTGTATAAACAAAACTCATAAAAATAATATAAAGAACTATTTTCAGTGCAATTTACTTCTTGATTCAAGTTTTCCTATTTCAGTGAATATTTAAAAAGGCTCCAAGACAAGTTAATTGAAGTCTTTATTCTATATGCTTAGACTTAATTTCGCTTGGGCTACCGTCTCATAAGCAAAAAGAGCATGAATGTTGCGTCTTTTATGCCTACTTGAAGATGAATTTTAGTATTTTCAAGCGCTTAAGATGGGGTGAGGTAGATTCATTAAGGAAGTCTGCAAATCGTAGCAAGAACTTTCATTTAAAGGAAGATCATTCATACCAGAGCTCGACAAAGTTAGCAGGGATAAAGTCTTCGACTATCAATATCACATTCCATTTTGCTACCACCAGGAAAAACAGCAGAAATATCCAAACCTCCCTCCACCCCCCCACCCACCCCTCGTCTCCCAACAGAGGAAGCAAACCTCTGGAAAATACTCCGAACAGGTAACTGCTTCCCGGTTCACTTTACAAAGGAAACGCATAATTAAAAACAAATTCTTTTAAAATAATATACTAAGTGCAGTTGCAAGGAAAACGATAAAATTCCAGGAAATCGTTCATCTGACAAATACGAATCCTACTGATATTCTCATACAGTAAGTTTCTCCATGGATATTAGAATGAAATAATCAGAACTGGTATTTGTTTACTTTTTACTGTTTATCCTGGATTTGTTTAAATGGTTGTACTTTTGAATTAATTCATTATATCTGTTATTGACAGGGTATTCGAGTTTTAGAAAATTCAGAATAACCACTTTGCTACGAATGTTCACAGGACGACAATTCAAAATTCTATTCAACACGAAGTTTGCATTTATTTTCCCGTACACTAAACATGATAAATTATGTACCCAACTCTGATTCATTGCTTAATGAGGACTTTTTACGTTAATAACAGAAATTCTGAACAAAACTGAGACAGTATTATAATATTTATCAACAATGAATCATGCATATTATGCATATCCTATTACTAAGACTGACAATTTCTTGGGTTTATTTATTTATTTCCACCGAAAAAACAATTTAAAGTTTGCTTGTCACCTGCACCCTTCGCCGAGTCAGGCATTGGTAAGGCAGATCACCAGGTCATTTCAGGATGATTCTCTCAGGAATGATTGCTTTGAAGTTGATCTAAACTACACTTTACTAAAAGGAAAATACCATTCTTTTACGGGAGAGTCTGGCCCCCTGTATCGTTCATGTCTATTTCTTGAAATTTCTTCACGCAGTGTTTGTCAGTCCTACCAATGACTACAGAATGTTTCTGTCTTATGTTGGACCACCGAATCTCTGAGTATTGCGGATGTTTTTTAGACAAATTGGCAATAATTACCTGTCATTTTAAAGTTCATCTAGAGGACGCACATCAGTTTTAAATGTAAGAGTTATATTGAGATTTACTGGAACAGTAGGCCAATTTCTTGAAATGTAAAGTCGGATTATATCTCTGGCAATGCACTGCTTTAATAGGAAAATATAGTGAAAATTACAGAAAAACTTTCAATTCAGCTACTTCCTAGTTCCCCTGTCTTGTGTTTGTTATCTATTATTTTATTCTGAATTACTTTTCATATGTTCCGGTTTTGTAGTTACTGCAAGACTTCACGAAATTCAGATTTCATTAAGAGTTGTTTTTAAATCTCTCTCTCTCTCTCTCTCTCTCTCTCTCTCTCTCTCTCTCTCTCTCTCTCTCGTCCTATTACAGTAAATCAAGATTTGCTAGAGATTTCCGGCGGAAAGCTTTATGTGAGAACAGCATTCAATATTCCTTCATAGTCATTTCATGAAGCCGGGGACATTTCTCCACCTACATAAGCAAATGCCGAAGGTATTGTGGAGTTCGTGTACTTGTTTATTTATTTTCTTTACAGCAGTTTCTGTGTTTCTTTCGGTCATACCGATAATTCTCTCTCTCTCTCTCTCTCTCTCGCTCTCTCTCTCTCTCTCTCTCTCTCTCTCTCTCTCTCTCTCTCTCTCTCTCTCTCTCTCATTCATGGTTTGACTACATTACCTTTACTATTTTAAACATTTACCTAGCGATTCATTATCCGAGTCGGAACTCGGGTGGATGACACTCTTAATTCTTACTGCATATTCTAATGTTTACGTATGCCAGGCAGAATGAGGTGCAGAAACTGGTAACTGAACGTGATCCTTATAGAGAAGATCAGAAGTAAACTTCACAAAGATTATGTTTATGATTCTAAACAGAAGCAAGGAAGATGGAGTGATGAATGACAGCATAATTGGTGTCATTCATCACTCCATCTTCCTTGCTTCTGTTTAGAATCATAAACAATCTTTGTGAAGTTTACTTCTGATCTTCTCTGTAAGGATCATGTTCAGTTACCAGTTTCTGCACCTCATTCTGCCTGGCATACGTAAACATTAGAATATGCAGTAAGAATTAAGAGTGTCACCCACCCGAGTTCCGACTCGGATAATGAATCGCTAGGTAAATGTTTAAAATAGTAAAGGTAATGTAGTCAAACCATGAATGAGAGAGAGAGAGAGAGAGAGAGAGAGAGAGAGAGAGAGAGAGAGAGAGAGAGAAAGAGAGAGAGAGAGAGAGATTTAAAAACAACTCTTAATGAAATCTGAATTTCGTGAAGCCTTGCATAATTGGTGGAAGAATGGAAATACCCGGCAAAAGAAGACATTCAGAAGTTAATGTCCCAGACTGCGGTAGAACGAGAGAAGTGAATCACACTGCAGACGAAACAAGGAGCAAGGCTGATACTCACAAGAGTTGTGGAAACGAAGAAGAGCAGGGAGCCAGCAAAAGTGGATATGTGTGAAAGCATCATCAGAACCAGTGTCATTAACGTTGCTACAAAAACTGGAAAGTGTTTCGAGGTGGTTGATATTGTAGAGAAAATAGGAGAGGGAGGGCTAGTGAAAGCAGGGTATATTTCGGAAGCCAAACTTAATCTAGAAGGCCACTGCTCTTATTTATTAATGCACTCCACTAACGGATTAAAAGTGTGACGTGGAAATCATATAGTATGTGAAATTTTAAAAGAACCTAATCAATTTAATTTGTTTCCTTTCATTATGCCATCAATTTATAATGAATACGTATATAACCACAGAAATAACTGCAGAAGCATGAACAATTTTCACCACATTATCAGTAGGAAAAATTATGTGCACATCTTTTACATACTTGTGTTTAGCTACGTGCTAAATACACATTTTGAAGTACCGCTATATTTACATAGGCATTTGTATACGAATGTTTCACGTTAAGCATATGAGAATGATGTTTGAGAAAAGCGAAAGAGATTAAATGACTAAAGAGAAAAGTAAACTTAATTCTTCAAAGAATATATGTCTGAAATATGCATAAAAAATGTAAGTAGGAGAGAGAAAAAGACTGAAATCAATTATGGCATTAAGCCCCCGAGAGTTGAGTGTTCATTCGTCTTGGTCTCCATTCAGACTCATAACCGCGACGAAATAACAGCTGACGTCCAGACAGCGCATTTTACGAGGTTATTCAGTCTGACGGTGATAGTTTCAAGTGACGCCTTCCCTTGCCACTTCTGGCACTTCCACCAGCATTATTTTGGCCGCATTCTCAGTCCGCTTCTTTGTTTAGAAAAAAATTATGGGAGGTAAACAGTTGTTGTTGTTCGTATGCTGGGGTCGTTGAGTTCCATGTTTGTTTATATTTGTACACTTTTTCAGAAAATTCGAAGATAAAAATTATTTTATTCTATAATATTTATCGCTAAGATACTTCTCTTCACTAAATTTGCTTTTGCGGTATTTATAGTAGTCTTACATTTTAGCTATTACTAGAATGAATTGTTACAAGAGATTATGTTACGACGCCACTCACACGCTTATCACAGATTTACTGCTCTAGGAGTCGAATACTAAAGTCTGTCCTAATTGACAAGACAATTAAGAGCACTTTAAATTCTAGTGGATGAGGTTTTATTAAACCAACTTTGAAAATATTTGTATTCAAAGTGAACATGGACTGACTGCAACCTAATAGATGGAGCAATTTTCGCCGATTTTTCTTGAAAGGGAGCGTTACGATTTTTTCATATACCATGTTATTACATGAAATATAAAAACGCAATAAATGGGAAAAAGAACAATTCCTAATATAAATGGCAAAAAATTAAACTGCTTTTAAAAGAAAAGATTCTATTCGACTAATGGGAAAACGGAAACAAGAGAACTGTGTTCCATAGCACCGATTTAAAGACTCAGTGATCGAGGCCAATTATGGGACTGATCTATCATAATGATTCGGGAAAGTGGTGGCCTAGCGGTTTTCGCGTAATCAGCTGAGAGGGAGAGAAGGGAAACACAAAATAAGGCACCACAATGAAAAGGAAAGCTGCCAAACCTAACATGGATGTCTGAGGCCGACATCAGAATTCAATAGTTGTGATTAGGAAAAAGATTCATGACTTCAAAAGATGAACAATGACTTTTCAATTAACCGAACTTTAAAAGCTGAATGGGAATGTTAGCAGAGAAATAAGTAGAAATTTTCTTGGACGCCCCGTACTCAGTAGTTGCAGGCTTTCATTTAGGAAATAGTCCCAAAATCAGCAGCTCGGATCAAGACTGAAGATAATTGGGCAAATCAGTTCGGATCAAGACTGAAGATAGTTGGGAAGGAAGAGGGAATGAAGATAATTAACTGGGCAAATCAGTTAAAGAAGAGGACCACTAAGGGAATTGGTAAAGTAGTGGAAAAAAAGGTGAGGGAACAGAACCCTAAGGAATACCAATGAATATGAGAGAGGAAGCAGGTTTCGTGCCATGAACAACTGCAGATGAAAAATGTTAAAACAAAAGCTACAAAAACAAAAAGTTTACTTAGATGAGAAAAGGAGGCAAAAACATGAAGTTTGGTTAAAAGAAATAGGCCTTGCTACTGTAAATAATGAATAAAGTCCAAATTTCCTTCTGTCCACTGGAATGTAGCCAAACATCAGCAATTGAGTAAACAGAGCAATCAGCAATTAGGTAAAACAAATACCATATCAGTAACAGAAGTTGAAGAAATAGAACAATACTTTAAAGCCAATGCTTCTATATGCAAGAAAATAAAAATTGCTACAGACAGATTCCCTGTTAATTTCTTAATAAAACATGCTGGTTTAAGATAAAGGCTAGTTGTCTAACTGGTATTCAAAAAGTATCTAAATTTTTCTAGCTACAATTATGAAAGGTTTACATATGATTAGAAGATGGACCAGGGGCATTGGGTTCATCGAGGAAAAAATGAGATAACATCTAAATACTGAGACCTTTTTGATAGGAAGACAAACTATAGATACAAGTGGAAAAAACACTGAGGGATGAATTATGGAAGTTGATAAAAATTTCACTGATGAAATGTCCGATATATTTTTGTTGGGGGTGTGTCGAGATATCAGATTTCCTGCCAGTATAGGAGAGCAGTAGTCTTAAGAAACTTAAAACAAGATAAGATATGATTAATTTTCCTACTCCCATGACCAGAAAACTTCAGATCAGAAGCAACACGAGTAGTTAGTCAATCATGGGTTTGAGGACCAAAATAGAAATCTCACACAAAAAATAAAAAAGAAATGGCAGTACTTCTGCCTGATTGGAGTACGTTGAGTGCCATAAAAGTCACCGAGTGGAAAAATGGATGAGGAAAAGACACGAGAGGGTGTTTCATTAATGCGAGAGAAATCGAGAGATCAGAAAGGGGAAAATATTTTGTAAGAATATCTAGTTCTAGGAGGATCAAATGTAATATAAATGTGAAACATATCAGCAACGTGAATTCACTGACTAAACGATTGCGTTGAGACTGGAAATAATTTGTCTCATCACAATAGTAATAAAAGCATCTCTTACCAATGCTGGCCAATACGACCGCACAGAGCAGCGTATGATTCAATAATCTGTA
>JANJGK010009044.1:12500-22500 GCA_039081455.1 Macrobrachium rosenbergii
ATGAACTGCTAACTTTGTTATATATATATATATATATATATATATATATATATATATATATATATATATATATATATATGTATGTATGTATGTATGTATGTATTTATATAAAGCTGTCGGTGAGATATAGAAAATTAATGTCTTGTAATATGTATACAAATATATATAAAACATATATATATAATATATATACATATATTTATATTCATATATACATACGTATAAGTGTGTTTGTGCGTGTGTGGTGTGTGTGTGTATATATATATATATATATATATACACACACACACACACACACTATATATATATATATATATATATATATATATATATATATATATATATATATATATATATATATATATATATATATATATATATATATATTATATATATATATTTATATATACCTACGTATATTTGTATATATAAATATATATATATATATATATATATATATATATATATATATATATATATATGCATATAAATATTATGTATATATGTAATGGATATACGAGTATATTACAAGAAATTAATTTTCTATATCTCACAGAGAAAGCTTTTCAGTGTAGAATGCTGAAAAGTTTCATTTTTCGATTGAAGTTCAACTGTTTCATAGAAACTGTTTTGACGCAATTCCACTTTCAAACTTTTCCCTAATTTAACTTGCAAAACTAAATGCTGTCATTTCTGCATGCTTTATTCTTGGTACATTTACACAAAAAATAAATATCATAAAATTTTTGTTTGAATGACACGGGAAAAGTTTAACATTTTTATTTATTTTTTTTTTTTTTTGTCTTTTATGTATCTACTTTTTTCGGCAAGCTTCGTGCTTTTATTGGTACGTATTTACTGATAGAATTCATTAAGCAGATGCGTTTTTGTGCAATCATTATTTTTTTATTATAATCAGAATAAAAAGAAGATTAATACAATATTCATAATTATAATATTATGTTTAAATCTTAATGTTATTGTTACTGTTCACATTATCCTCCTCGTTTTACTGTTATAACAATAACAATTGCTACAAGCATCATAGTCCATCGTAGACAATCAATGAGGACAGTTCGAACTTCAAAAATGTATATCATTCAGCTGGAAATAAAACACTCGGATATGAGGTAACAAAATGGGAAGATTGAATATCGGGTGAGACCTTAGACACAATAAGGAATATACAGAAGCCAAGGTGCATGCAAATAAGTTTTAGGGATGAGATGAAGAATCCATAGTAGAAGATGCCAAGTACCCAAGTCTGGATAGTAAAGTTAAACAATGATCAACAAAAGGCAAGAGCATATTTGGAAAAACAGGCTGATGATGTTAACAAAGCCACGTATTCATGGGGTGTCATTGGAGTTAGGGTAGCCCACAAAATTATTATTAATGAATATCCATGGGTGACAAGAAAGAGGAAAATACCTGTCAAAAAAAGGGTTGGGTCAATAACAACATTGGAAGAAGGAGGAAGACAACGCTGGGGAGAATTCATGAGGTGAGGTCATGAATAATAGATACAGGGAAATAATTTGGTTGATATACCAGAGGCTGAAGTTACATTAATAGTAAAGAAACTTACGAGCTGGAAAACACCAGCTCATGGAAAGATCACTGAAGGGATGATTTTAACTGAAACTGAAATGGTACCTCGTATACTAACTGGGAATTGGAAACCTTAACGGAGGTACAAAAGAAAGATCATCAAAGATGTGACGGAGGATACCAAATGTGTGACCTTCCACTAATGTGTCAACATTAAGCCTAGCGTCACCTGGATGTCGCCAAACGTAATATGTTTATACATATTTTGAATTAGCGATTACAAAAGGGGAAAATTTACGTTCAGTTTGCTTTTCTTCTTTATTTCCTATTTTTCTTTCTCTTGGTGAATAATGTAACGATGTCATGGTTTTCTTGGGCTAACTGGGATGTCACTTAAAGAGATGGCGATTTAGACTGACTTTCTCTCAAATTATAAGAAAGTTCGAGGTGGTTTAGATAGCGTCCTCTTCAAACGTGAACTCGATTAAGGCATGCGTCAAGTTAGTTTGATTAACTTTTTTCTGACAGCTTCTGCTTTTCTTATGAAACATTTCCATTGACCTTGGTGGACTGGGTAATGTTATATAAAACTATCTCGTAAGATCAAACCACTTTACTCTTTAATCACCGGATTTGGACTTAACTGAGCCCAGTCATTTTCATTCCGTGTATCGCAGTCCATTATTCTCTTCCTTGAGAGGCTCAGCTTAGTAATTCAGAGAACACAGGTGTGAAAACAAAAAGTTTCTCAGCGCCTTCTTGTGTATTTTGTATCACTTGCTTTTGAGTGCAGGTCCTTTGTGGATCGTCACTCTTGTTTTTTTATCATCAGAGGTTCCTTCTGTTTTGATAGATGATGTTAGTTTAAAAAGGGAAGGAAGAATTGTTTGCTGGCTTTTACGTCTTCCAGTTTGCTCAATTTAATATGTCGTTCATTTAATCAGTTAAATACTTCCTCATTCATTCATAAAGTGAGTGGCAAATGAGAAAAGGAGACATTTCATACTCCCTGGAGTAATTAAATGACGTCTTGGCAGCATTCACCCTCAGACAGAAAAAAAAACAACTCAGCGAGACTCGTCTGTCTAGGTAGAACAAAAGAAAAGGATGTAAAGAATTCTAGATTTTTGCCGAGAGGGGAGAGCGCATTTCCTACCACTTTCCGAAAACGATTATCTTTAGTAACACCACCAACAAGGGAACGATCAGTCCGTGAAAAATCACTTGCTTAAAGAAAGGGCTCGGTTGTCAAAAGAGTACGTAGTAATTAACAGACTTTAATCGTTCGTGTGTGTGTGTGTGTGTGTGTGTGTGTGTGTGTGTGAGAAAGAGAAACTTGCAACAGACAACGAGGACATTGTGATCAGTTGTATTCCATTCTTTGTTGAAGTGGAAACACGATTAATTTCAGTAAGTTTTCTCAAATACCTGGTTACTGAACTGTTAGAATTACTGGGGCCCACGGTGAACTTCTCGATGACAACTGTGATTTGTTCGCTTTTGGGAACTCAGACTGTGTATCGAAAAATTATATATTCAAGTTAACAACAGTCTTGTTCATTATCTAAGAGATGCTTTCGTTCACGAAGTGTTTAACATAATCTTTAAAGGTCCACAGCATTTACTTGAGCTTTTCTGCTCTTCTTGTTTTGTACATATCTTAGCGTCTGTTCATCGTGATTTTTTTAACTTTTAGGTTTTCTCCACGCTGTTTTCCACATCCATCAATTACATGTAAGAAATACTTTTGCTTTGCAATTTAATGGCCTTCAAAGCTTGTTTAACGCGACTTTGAATAATAATAATAATAATAATAATAATAATAATAATAATAATAATAATAATAATAATAATAACGGGTACTTAATGATAATGCTACAATATAAAACCACATATTTGGGAAAATCCGTGTATTGTTTTCAATGCCTAACTGCGATGCATCCATCTCTCGCCAGCAGCATTAGCACTTGCGATATTTATGTTTATTCGGTCATTGTAAAGTTAGCTTTCAATACAGGACACTGATTTTTTTATGTTAATTTATACAACTGAACAGTTGCAATTTATTACAGCATGTTTAAAAAGCATGATAGAGTAAATTAAAAATGAAAATAGAATTGAAGTTAGCAAATAACAAAAATGTCTATTTTGTCATGATAATTTTGCCAAAAATGAAGCCTATATTACATATAAATTATTTTTTTCATTGTAGAAAACTACGATTAAGTGTCTTTCCTAAAATTCTATAGTTTGCTGCCATTTATCACCGTTATTGCGACTTAAAATGTAAAGGAAAAGGCGAAATTTTTATTATTATGAACAATTTCCTAAGCATTACATTGCTTTGATCCATCTTTGTAAAATTATTTTTCATGCTAGGATACTGATTTTTATTTTATCTTATAGCTATATAGTTATAAAGTGTTGAAATATGCTTAAAATTAAAATAAAAACAGAAAGTCAAAATTACTATATGGAACTGACTACATTAAAGAAAGTTTATATATACCCTGACGTAAAAAAAAAAGTGGCAGTACAAGAATAATAACAGATATATAAAACCTTTTTTTTACTTTGTAAAACTACGATAAATTGCCTTTCCAGTTATATATATTTTACTTCTATTTAAAACATTTTTCACTTTGTAAAATTACGCTAAATTGTTTTGCCATTATACAACAAAGCATATTACCCTCAACTTTTTATGTTATGGGTACACTATATGCATATATTAAGATTACTTTCACTTATTGAACTGATTACTGTTTTCATTTACTGTATAGTATGGGGCCAAACATGAAGGACAGCCTGTAACCTTTGCCTAATTTGTTATCTATAGATATTAGAATGCAACAGAATATAAAATTTAGACCAAAGGCCAAGCGGAAATTAACAGTAAAAAGTTTGAAAGGTGTAACAGGAGAAAAAACCTCGCAGTTGCACTACTGAAAAATTGTTACGAGAGGGTTGAGGAAAGTAAAGTGGAAGAAAGAAAATGTGAACGAAGGTACAGTAAAAAGAATGAAAGGGATTGCAGCTAGGGGTCGAAGGGACGATGCAAAGAACCTTAAGCGATGCCTATAGCGCACTATATGAGGTGAGTTGACGGCACTAACCCCGCTACGGGGTCTCTAGATAATAACATTCTGGGAGCACTGAATTTGATCAGCTAATGTGCATACTGCACATAATGTTTTAATTAGGTCCTAAGTACCACGCAACAGCAAAGGACTTTAATTTTGCTGTCATATTGACAGCATGGATTCACTTATAATGATGGTAATAATACATTGTTGAGATTAGCCAGCTGAGCCTATTTGTCAATTCATTCTATCTGAAGGTGCTGCATGGCCGAAGTGTTTGGAGTCTAATGTTTGTTATAATTTCCATAATTCAAATTATGACATATATCCACTCAGGAGAACGAGAGAAATGTAATACACTGTTCTACAGCAAACTGGTTTTCCATGAAGCTGACAAATTAGACATCATATATAGATTTAAGCCGTGTTTTTTAGTGACCCAGAAGAGGATTAAACTTACAATACTGGGTTTTAACAATAAGGTATAAAAAATTAGATCTTTGCTAACACTCAAAGTTTTAAGGCTTAGCAAATCGGCATTTCACGTAAATAGGCAAGTATCGTATTTCAAAAGGTTGTGAATGCACTAATAAAAAGAAAATTATATATATAATATTTGTGTGTGTGTGTATGCGTGTGTATGTAATGTGTATATATATATACATTATATATTTACATATATATATATATATATATATATATATATATATATATATATATATATATATATATATATTGTGTGTGTATGTACAGTATAATTATTTATTATAAAATGAAAATAAAATTTATGGGAACATAATTAGCTGCACCCTACATCTAACGGAATATGATTGATTGATGAAAGGCGAGTTAATGATATTAGCGAAGTTATCCTTAAGAAGATAATAATGATTGCTGGATGGAGCTCTTCATTACTGAGAGAGAGAGAGAGAGAGAGAGAGAGAGAGAGAGAGAGAGAGAGAGAGAGAGAGAGAGAGAGAGAGAGAGAGAGAGCTAAAAATTTACAAATATGTAACTTCTTATATGAAAATCAGAATTCACTGCAGCGTTTTTCTCAAAATATATTACAAAAATTTACAAAATTCAATTGGAGAGCATCATTATCGTTTTTCCTTTATCCAAAATCATAATTTTTAAACATTCAAAAGAAGACTAAATCCATTAGTTATGAAAGGTGCTCCAAGGAATTGTAGAATGTTATGACAAACGGGGTATTGCAAAAGACACCAGCAACAATATTCTAATAAGAGAAAATAAATTACTAATGATTCTTCAAACATTTTCTTAAAAATTAGTAAATTTATACAATGTATCTTATTTGAATGTCAGGGGAGAAAGAAGGGTGACAGACAATGGGAGATTAGAGTCCTGCAATGAAAAAGGACACCTACCCACGTATATTAGGGTTATAATCGTTCGAGTAACAACAGAAACCAACATCTACAGAGTATTCTGGAGGAAGCCAAAACCTAACATAACTCGGCAAACCATGCCCAAATGGTATAGCCTAACCTAACTTTACACAAGACGTAGTGTCCTACCTTCACCTAAAGCGTGTCCCTTGCCTCAAGGTGCAGGCATTCTTTGTGATACGGAAAGCCTCAGAAACGTCTTCGTGCTGACCACACACAATCTCTCAAGCAAAAGTGAGTATGGTTTGCACACCCAGTGACAGGCATGCATAAATGCATTATAATGCCTTCTTTACTTAGCTTATTTTCGACTAGGTTAAGCAAGCACTTAAGAGCGACTACATTACCACGAACGCTTACCTAATCCAAGGTCTAGATCTAGCACGGCCAGTTACTGCTTCAACAAATGAGCTGTTTCAGGTTCTTGGTTAAACAGTGTAGTTCCCTGACGCAATGTACACTAACTCCCAGAACACAAACTAAAACAACATTAAACGACAAAAATGGCTGGTTCATTTTCTCTGTTGCAAGATGTTTCCATTTAGAGAAAATATAAAGTCTATCAGTGAGCAATATCTTGGTTTTTAAACTTTTGTGATATACTCGTATGGTACTAGAGAAGGAAGTGTTGCGTTAACTGTATGGAACCATTCAAAAAACTAAAAATACTGCGCTGGAATTGTGGTAACATGTACAATAGCTCTGAGTATTTCTTTGATCTAATCGTCTTCTTTAGTAGGATTAGATTCTCCGCTCAGGATTATGTTTCAAATTCTAAAATCTCTGTCAGTTTTTGTGTTGCTTGGTGGAATGAAATGAATGGAAAAACATTATGATAAACAGCACCCTTTAAGAATGGCTCTTTTTTTTATTTTTTGTACTTCCTTTTCTCATCCCATTGAGGATATTCAGCCGAGCTATTCCAGACTCCTTTCTTAAATGCCGAGCTTCTAGATTTGAGAGCATCATGAGGAGTAATGAAGGCGAGTGAGCCTTCCAGGCAAGTGAAGCCTTCGCTGTAAAATGTTGATTGAACAAATATTGAGGCTTCACTGATATTTATCTTGGTCTTCTGGCCTAGGCATGAGAGAGAGAGAGAGAGAGAGAGAGAGAGAGAGAGAGAGAGAGAGAGAGAGAGAGAGAGAGAGAGAGAGCTGTGAATTGTAAAATTCCAGTTACCGAAACCTGTATGTAACAAAAATATTTTTTCTGAAACAATTTCGAAATTAAAAGTTTGAGCACTTTTATCACATCCTATTGCTTTGATCAAAATCATTTTTATTTCGTGACACAGAAACGAAGTCCAAATAAGTTTGTCTTGAAGCTCTCTCAAATTATTAAAAAAAAAAAAAAAAAAAGAGGGCTGTTGTTCAAAGAAACCGAATCACTTTTTTTGTTACAATATATTTAGTAAAAAATCTGTAAAAATTTAACTGAAGTTTTATTTACCATAAACATCGTTTATATAAATAAGATACCCGTTCAGGAGCATATTTCACAAATCTATCTATTTATCTATCTGTTCTGTGATAATATAAAAAGTTTAGCTAAATGAAAAATAGCATTTCTTAAGTTAAGGTCTCTCTCTCCACCCTTCTTTTCGCCCTATTAAAAATATTCATTAAAAACCTCTTTTACCCTAGTAAGACTATCCAGTTGATTAAGACCTCTTTTATCCTGTTAAGACTATCCAGTTGATTAAGACTCCTCGCCTAATGCCGAGCCTCTAGATTTGAAAGCGTCTTCGGGAGCAAAGAAGGCGAGAGAACCCTCGCATTAAAATGTTGATTGAGCAAATATTGAAGCTCCTCAGATATTTATCTTGGTCGTCTGGATGAGGCATAAGAAGGGAAAGAAAGAGAGAGATGTTGGGAAGGACAGGCTGAAAGGGAAGGGGTGAAATGGAAATAAAAGAGAGAGAGAGAGAGAGAGAGAGAGAGAGAGAGAGAGAGAGAGAGAGAGAGAGAGAGAGAGACTTTCAGGAATGAAACATTTCGATGAATAGAACACCTCCTCAAATAGTAAAGGTTTGGTTCCCGATATACTGACTTTACGTTTACTCTTTTAACTTTTTCTACTTCGTGTACTCTTTTTGCTATTTTGTTGATTTATTTCTGTAAAAGCTTACAAGATAAATGAGATATATGTGGAAGTCATTGTTGTGTTCAAGTTGAAGTGAACTTGAAAACACGACCTGGTCCAGGCCTGCTTACCTCAGTTGTGGATGGTGTGTGTTTGTTTCTTGTTACTTAATGCTCTTAGATTACTTGATTAAAATTAATTACCTAGCCTATTGCTTTTCATGTTTTATTTTTTCTGAATATGCATCACTATATTATGTATATAGATTATATATGTTTGTCTGCATTGATCATTGCTATCAAGAGCTCCTTGATTGCTTGCTATCTCTATCGTAATCGTTGTGCCCGTCAGGCTTCCCAGTCCCACAGATACTGTCGAGGGGAGGCTGCACACTCGATGAGCAATCGTTAGTCCCCGAATATGGAATTCTCTACCTTCCTCTGTTTCCCGAATCATTTACCATGCCTCTTTTTCCAGATACAAGATATTTTCTTATTCATGTCTCGTCCATTCAAGTGTCTTCATTATGAAAAATTTTAACATAAAGAGTCCCGCACACAAACCCACCCTCTCTCTCTCACACACACACACACACACATAATAGGAAACTCCGCCCTGAACCTAAAGGAAGCGCGGACACAGCCATTTACAAGACGGGATTTACACAATCTCAGATATCAGAATGGTTGGCACCGCAATTTATTTTTGTAATAGTCTGCCAGCGAGAACTAAGTGTTGTCGTAAAAAGAAAAAAAAAAAAAAGGATCGCTAGGAAGGTTCAGATTCCTTTAAAGGCAGATTTAGTCTTTTCAAGTTGTAACGTAATTATTATTCATCCAGATTTAAGAAAGATACGATGGATACATTAGCGGTTTGACGGGAAAGACTTAAGAGCTGCCGGAGGAGTTATTCTGATAATGCTGAAAACTGCAAAGGTAATGCTTATCCAACCAAAGTTTTACGGCACAGACACACACACGCACATCCTTCTTTATATATAAATTCGTGTGGGCTGGCATATTTATTTTACTTAAGATATAACCGTTCTGATTCTTTGCCGTGATTCTAAATTCATTAGGTGTCAAAAGTTCTCTTCTACCTGTTTGTTTCAAACTTCTGTTTCTTCACGTCCTTCTGTGTATAAGGGAAAGCTTTGAATAGACGCCAAGAGAAAGAACAAATAATGAAAAGTAAAAGCTTCTAACAGAATTTGCTATCCTGACAATTCTTAGATAAAGACAGTGACTCGAAACAAACTTCATGCTTCAGTAACAGGCTTCAAAGGCCATTCTCAATAGCGACAAATTACGGGCAACGAAGGGCAAACGAACTGGGGAATGCCACCATCGGTTGTTATAATCACGTCAGGACCCGTGAAAAATCTCTCAGAGAATAATGGTAATTACCCCCAAAAACATCTCCCGAATTACACCAAATAACAAGCGACGGAAATCATCTAATTCAGCCTTTGCATGATTTCAGTAATAACTAAAAAAAATCATTTGTAATCATAGCCTTACGGCCTTACGGAAAGGAAATTAGCTCGCAGTCTGCAATTCTTTGTAATGCGTGAATTTTCTCTAACTGATCATAAAGAACATTTCCGATAATTGCATGAAAATCTTCTTGTGAAATTACTCTATTCATCTCATATAATAACATTTTCATATATACTTGTATTCCCTCTATTTCATAGGAAACTTCATAGTATGCGGTAGCAACTGGAGGCGCATGCTAAGTTATCATGGATAGATTACCATCACAATTTTTGTGGACAAAGGAATGGAAATTAACCGAAATTTTAGAGGAAAATGCTTTTACCAGATTATGGTCATGGAGAAATTACTAGAAACAATATCGGAAAACTATTGA